>LPNX010307481.1:1280710-1569493 GCA_001517045.1 Pseudotsuga menziesii | reverse complement strand
CATCAGAAATTTCAATTTATGTATTGCAAGATGGTGTATGGCACATGACCATGAGGATGTGAAGATGAAACTCTTTGTTTTGTCCTTAGAGGAAGAGGCCAACGATTGGTTCATGGAACATGATGATAACAAGTTTAAAGACCTTAAGGGAATCATTGAAGCCTTCAATGACAAATGGGGAGATAAGAGGGATCACCATTCCTTGTTAACTGCCTTGAACTCTAGCCACAAGGAAGATAATGAAACAGTGGAAGGATTTAACAGAAGATTTAATGAATTGGTTAAGAGTCTCCCTCAAGATATTAAGCCTCCTGAAAAGGCCATC
Source organism: Pseudotsuga menziesii (assembly GCA_001517045.1). NCBI lineage: Eukaryota > Viridiplantae > Streptophyta > Pinopsida > Pinales > Pinaceae > Pseudotsuga > Pseudotsuga menziesii. Next base: position 1,569,168 of record LPNX010307481.1, on the reverse strand, counting down.
TTAATTTTCTACATTCAAGCTTTTGAAGGGGAAATGAGATACCAGCTAAGGGATAAAGAGCTTACAACTGTTAGGGAGGCACAAGACAAAGCTATTAAAATAGAGAAGAATATGCAAGATTAAGGGAAATCAAATGTTCTGGGGTTTTCAAAGGGTACTCCTCCAGAGTCAGATAAAGTTAAGAAAGTTGAAAACCAGGAACCTCTAGGTGACTCTATCAAAGAACTTGCCCAATTGATTAAACAAATGGAATTAAATCATGCTAATCAGCTAGCTGCCATGCAGGCAAACCAGACAGCATTGCATAATAAGATAGCTGCCATGGAAGGAGATAAAAGTAATAGTCATAAGCCAAATGATAGATGGCAAAAAGGTATCCCTAAAGGACCTCCTTATCAAGAACAAGAAAGACCTCCCGAGCCTTTGAAAATAAATAATTGGTTTGATGATCAGATAGTAAAGGAGAAGTTAGCAGTTAGAGGAAGAATGGAACAGGTTAATTGGGTTGGTCATGATGTTGTGTTTGACAGTAATAATGATTTGTTGAAAACAGTAGAAGATCATAAGGATATGGTTTGCATGAATAAACATATGGACAAAGTAGAAGAAGTATGTGACCATAACCTTACCCCTAAATTTAATGAGTTTTCAAGTGATGATTTAGGGGGTTGGACAGATGATATAGAGTTTCCATTTCCTATAACGGAGATTGTGGATGTACCAACCCAGGAAGATGAGCCACCTAAGGCTTTAGAAAGTCTTCCTCCAGTCAGTAAAGTGCTAGTTCAGTTTCAGTTTGTTTCAGCTTCAAAGTCAGTTAAGGTAGGACAGAGTGAATCAGTTGTGTTTCAGGATGTGAATAATGTACATAGTGTAAAGGATCATGTTATTTTTATTAGCTTCTCGGAAAATATAAAGGATGGAATCAAGATTAGGGAAGTTAACAAAGTATGGCATGAGCAGTCTCTTGATAGTGTGGACTTTTGGAAAATCTTCAAAGATGTGAGGCACTATCAAAATCACAAAAAACAGGAAAGGGTCAAACGAGCCACAAATCAGGTTTTTCTTCAAAAAGATAAATACTTAGTGTCCTAAGGGACGCTCTCTGTAATGTATTCCTAACCCTTTTCCCTTGTATTTTTAAAAGTTTTGTATTATTTCATTCTTTTATTGTTTATGCATTATGTATAGCAATTTCATTTATTTATATTGTTTATTGTTTATTTATTGCTTTTACTAGAGGCCTTATGTTGGTTATTGGTGAGAAATTTGTGGTTGCAGGATTCTGGAGTACTCATGTGCTCTCCGATGATCGAACACATGTCCCCTAGTTGGAGCCAGATGTTGCCCACCTATTTTGACTAGGTGGCAACTCCATGTACAGGAAGATGTACATAATTGTACAAGTTGTACCTTGGAAAATCTGAGGATTTTTCACTCCTGCAGGGCTATTGCCCCTTTGTAAAACGAAATGTCCGCTCCCCTGCGTGGGAAAATTAATGTAATTTTGTATGCTAGTGTGGGTCATATGGTATGGATGCCACACCATGGAACTGGTTGTTAGGGAAGTCCCCTCATCGAGTGTTTTTCCCTTTCCAATTGATCTTGTTGCGTAAACGAGTTTAATCGGTTTGGTTTTCACTCAAAATCCTCCAAAGTGGTGACAAGCGTTTTAACAGTCAAGTCCATGGGGTGACTAAGGGTTCAAAATGTTATTCGTGACCATGTTAGACACTTGTATAGAGTCTTGCGGAGTTTCGTTGTATTGTTGTATTTTATTTTATTTATTGTCTGGTTAATTAATTTCACCCCTTGGTGATTAATTAACTCAGTTTTTGATGTAATAATGTAATTGCTCAAGCATGGCATTTTGTAATAGGGGCTATGAATACAAAGTTAATTGCTATGAAACCCTCTAAGCCACTGCTTCGAGTCCCATGTCATTCTGATGAGTGGTTGAGGAGATAGACAATTTTTGTCTAAGCAAGGTCTATTTTTCCTAGGGAATTAATTAATTTCCCTAAAGTCAAAAATTCATATTATTTGATTTTGAAGGAAAAAATCAAATAATGCCATGGTAATTTTGTTTGGGGGTTGCCAAGCCTAGGAAAATTTATTTCAAATTTTTCCGCCCCCTACGGTCAAAATATGTCTGAAGATCTCCTAAGTGGGGCCTCCCTCTTGTCTTAATAAAAGATAAAAAATAAAAAGATTAAAAAATTAAAGATCAAGAATTAAAAAATTAAAAAAAATTAAACATTAGATTAAAAATTAAAATTAAAGTAAAAGATTAAATATATAAAATAAATAAATAAAGATAAAAAAGATTTAAAATAAATAAAAGAATAAAAAGATAGAAATTATAAAAAGTAAAAGATAAAATAAAAAAATAAAAAAATTAAAAATTAAAAATCAAAAATTAAAAATTAAATAGAAAATAAAAAATAGAAAATAAAAAATATATAAGATTAAAACTTGAAAATAAAAGATTAAAAGATTTAAAAGTAAAAAGATAAAAATAAAAAGTAAAAGATTAAAAGATTTAAAAGTAAAAAGATAAAAATAAAAAGTAAAAGATTAAAAGATTTAAAAGTAAAAAGATAAAAATAAAAAGTAAAAGATTAAAAGATTTAAAAGTAAAAAGATAAAAATAAAAAGTAAAAAATTAAAAAAATTAAAGATAAAATTAAAAATTGAGTCAATGGAGAGGGCCCACTCTATTTTGATTTTTCCATTTACCTAAAAGCTTATATAGGGGTGAGTTTTAAATCAGAAACCTAGATCTAAAGATGGAGAATACTTGGACATGGATTAAACATTATGGCCTTTGATTAAAAATTAATCCAAGGGTGTGGATTAATTGAGAAAAATAAAAAATCAAATACGTAGATCTAGTGGAGGAGATTAAACCCTAGATCTAGATCTAATCTCAACCATTTATCATTAAGGAGTTGGGGATTATCTCAACTATTTAATGAGGGTCTCACTCCCTCATTAAACAATCATTCATGCTATTGTTATGCTGCCAGAATTTCTTGCTCTAATTCTTGCTACCATTGTATTGAAGATTTGCCCAAGTTGGGCCATTGAATAAAAATTTCTTTGGAGGGATACTATGTTGCAAATTTTTTCATGATCTACTACTCTTGAGGTAACTTTGTATTTGTCTTGTTTGCATTTATTATATTTTCTAGTTAGCTCTCCACAAAGTGTTTTGTGGAGAGATTAAAGAGTAGAAGTGTTTTTACTCTTTCTTGTGAATGATTTAACATTTCTTTCAAAGTGTTTTGCAGGAAGTGTTAGGTGTTCATCTCTAGGATTACAATATTTTGCAGGCATAGATTATATTTGCAGGTTATCCAAGCAAGGAGATCTCTCCAAACATCATTCCGGCAATATTTTCAATTCGGCCATCTACTTTCAGCCTGTTTAAAACTGAGTTTTATTCACTGTTTAGTGAATATAACCTTTGTTTTAGGGCCCTAACCTCTTATATATTAGTTTACCCTTTTATTTCTGCTATTTTCACATCATTTAGGTGGCTGGAAAATTGAAACTCATTTTCCAGCCCTCTAAATAACATATTACTGTCACTTATTACATTCAGAATTTTTTTGTAAATTTGTAATTATTGTGCTAATATTTTACAACAGTTTTAGTGTTGTTTCTATGATTTCCAACGAAGAATATCGCTGGTTTTTGACAGGTTATGCACGTTTAAAGGAGAGTTGATGCCCAAAAAGACACAAAATTTCCTCAACTTCAACCGGCACAAAAGGGGTTCCAATCCTCACCTCTCTTCCATATTTTTCTGATTTTGTAAACCCCAAAGAGAGTCTCTTGGGGTATTCTTCAAAGCTTATAAGCTTTTGTAATCTATAATAAAATAGAGTAGGAAGTAGAGTAGGAAGCAGGCTAATATTTGCTTAAGTTTTTTCTGTTTATGCAAATTTTATTTTTCTGTTAAAGTAAACGTACAACCCATTAAAACCTGTGTATCCTCTATCCACTTGTCATCTCCCTTTAGGGAATTCAAGCTGGATATGAAAAGCAGGGGAAGTGGGGGCTTAGGTAATTAGACTAATTTTCCTTTTTCTTGTACTACAATCTACAATCAAACACTGTATTTCCCAAGTCATCTTGGTGATCACTTTAAAATCTACATTGCATCTTAATCACCCAAGACTTAAAATTAACCCATAAAATTAACCAACAAAGCTTCTTTATTTCCTACTCCTCTACTCGGTTATCACCCTCCGGGGTACTCCGAGATACGACTAGGGGAAAGGGAAGTCCTAGTTTAATAGGCATCCATCTAGAGATTTTCAAGTTGATTAAAAACAGTGACTCGGAAGCTGCAAGGGGTAGTAGACCGAGGGGGTCTCTAGGCGCTTCGTCGTCCTCCTTGTGAGCACCGGGCCATTGGGGTTTGACCTGTGAGCTAGGGGTGGGCTTTGCTCCCACCTGCTGAGCGCAACAGCAATCCTTCTTCGGTTTGAGAAGAACTAGATCGGGGTAGTCACACCACCGAATCTACAACTTAATCCAAGAAGAACAAAATTAATAAAATTAATTAAAATAAACCAAGAAGCATTTCAAAATCGGTTCTACAACACATTTATTTCAAGCACTCTTGTACTACAATACAATACTACAATTTTTACTTCCAGCACTTTATTTCTCAGCACATTTATTTACTTTCGATTCTGTAAATGAGCATGTGGTGGATGTTAATTGCTTAAATCTTTTTCATACTTTAAATTTACTGCTGGTTTAGTAATCTGTATTCATAACGATTTTCTGCTATTTCGCAAGTTTGTTTCATTTTCCCATACATTTATTTTATTTCATTTTTGTCTATAAACATTTGGTTTATTCATATATTTCATTGTTAAACACTTAAGCCATAAGTTCAATCATAGCTTAAATCTCTAAATTGTTTTACTTTTTATAATCTTGCAAAGTGGTAACTTATTTTTGACTCCATTATCTAGGCACTGGTCTTGTTTTATATAAGGTCTTAGCCTCATTCTGTAAACGATCCCTTTAATTAATCCTTAATTAATTAATAAACCTGGAACATAGTCTTTCCATAGGGACTACCCCCCTTGGCTTTGTTGGGATCTTGCCTAAACGGAGGAGTTGCGGACTGAGGTGACAGTGGTCCCCAGCTCTCACTTGCCCCCAAGGACACACATAGCAGGTTGTGACTTTCCTGCACCTTAAAGTGTGAATTAGGTGGCAACAGTGATGAACCAAAACAAGGCTATATCAAGCGTCAAGAAGATATGGGCTGGAATTTCCATCATAACATAGTTTAAAAATGAAGTGAAGTCATGTAAACAACAACTAACATACACATCATCATAAGGACATGTGCCACTACATGCTTGCTCTATCCATTGCTGGATAGGGCCGATATAAAATTTGCAAGGTGAATATGGCAACCCATCAGTAAACCATGAAATATAATGAAGCAACAAAAAATTAGGCGGATCCACCAAAAATTTGCAATAATAATCTTCTCTACCCTGTCACACATGCACATAAATTAAGGGACAAAATTTCAAATCTGGAAACTTTTTCTAGCACATAATTTAGGGGTGGCTGTCCTCATGGCTAGAAAATTCTGCAAGAAACCAAAATTTGAAAATGTTGCTTTCCCATATAAATTGCAACACCAAAGACACATTCTTCATTTGGATCTTTACAAGTAAATATACAAATACTTGAAAGTGTTGGCTGAAAAATTTTTGCAATTTCATCACGATACACACATGCCCAATATGCTTCAAAAGATATGCACTACATATGAAAAAATACGGCTATAAATTAGTCATATACTTTTGTAAACATAACCCCATTATGCTTGGCTGTCCAAGGGGCAAAAAATCTGCAATTTGAACCTTAAAAACTACGGTTTTTTTATGCTTTTGGCTGCCCTCTTGTTCTTCACATGGGGGCATAAGCACATGTGAAAAATATTTTTCTTCAAAGGGCATCTCTACAAAATCTTACTTCGAGAGGTTGAGATCAAGGAGCACCTCATTCGGTGTCCTATTTACTATGAGATATGCAGGTGGTTTCATTGTCTTTTCAGGGACCCTCTTCTCACAGAGCTCCAAACTTTGAGTAGATTCTTTAGATACCTTGATCAAAGATGTCTAGCGTTATACTTGCAGGAGTCCCTTCCAATGTTGAAAAAGTCGGCCTCGGCAAAAAGTCGGCGAGGGTCTTGATTACAACTTCTCGGCAACATCGGTGAAAAAATCGGGAAAAATTGGCAAAAGTCGGCAAACATTAAAAAATAGAAAATACAGGCATTCTTTTTAGAATTTTAAACGTATAAAGCAATAATAACATCAGAAAAACATATTGGAACATAAATATGAAGAAAGCATTGATATATATCATCATCATGTAGTCATGCCAAATATAAAACGATACATCAAAGTTGATACTGAAAGTCTGAAACATCATAGTTGTCCAATCAAGGACTCAAAAGTGTATAAAGTTTAAACAATACAAAATGACATCACATATATAAATGTATCCGAGGAAAACTAGCATCTAGCTATCTAATATCAATGCCCTCTTCCCCTTTTACGGGAAAATATCATGGGTCTTTTGTCAGGCCTGCCCCTAGCACTAGAAGTAGCAGTAGAAGGCCCTGAGCCTGCATCTAATACTCGACGTTGAGTGATGGATGGAGGACTAGATATATCAAGCGGTGCAGAAGGTGGTGGCGATGCTAGTACATCACCCTCCATGGTGCCTCCAACCTCCTCCTCCTCCTCCTCTTCCTCCTCCACTTGCCCCTCCTCTTGTCCCTCCTCTAGCCATGCAGGTGCCTCCTCCATGATAGGAGTCTCAATCTCCACCTTCCACTTCGACAATATATCAATATTGTCCAAGGAGATGGCATTTGCATCTGGTTCTTTCTGTATCTGTGCCATCCACAAGCGGAGGTTGTAATGAACATACACCAAGTCATTAAGACGTGTGAACTCCAACCTGTAAGAGGGTAATAAAAAGAATTTAGAGTCTAGAGGATCGTAGATTCATAAATTGCATTAAACATTTAAATGCAATTGCTTTGTTCAAATTCTAAGTTCTAAGTTTCTAACCTTCTCCGTCTCTTTGCATGTATTTTTTCAAATACACTCCGATTCCGCTCACATCCCGAAGCTGTACAGGTTTGGCTAAGGATTCTGATGGCAAATTTCCGTAAATTTGGTGTCCTCACACCATAGGTTCGCCACCAAGTGGCTACATGTCACCAAACAAGAAATAAATATAAATAAATCATAATTCATCTTTCAAATAAAGGTGAAAACTTAAAACGGTCTAATAAGTTAATAATTTACCTGGCATGAATTCGAACCTGTCACGAATAGCATTAGCAAAGCCAAATACTCCAGTACCATCCCGATACACCTCTATCTCGCGATTGACTGCATTGTGAGTGTCATAATCAGGTATCATCCTCTGAATACAAGTGAGAAGCCCCTCCAAAACCTCACCATCAAAATCAAAATTGCATTTGTAGGCAAATGCGGGGTTGAGGAAGAGTCCTGTTGCATGAATGGGTCGATGAAGCATCCCAATCCATCGAGTATCAATCAACTCCCATAACAACATGTGCCTGTCATGCCCTGGGGTACCCTTTCCCACATAGAAATTCCGAATGGTCTCTTTGGCCCTATCCATGGCCTCATATAAATAGCCCATTGCGGGCTTATCACCATCAATAAGTCGCAGAACCCTCACTAAAGATTCACTAACCGAGCACACTTCCTCCATTCCTTCCCAGAAGGCATCAGTGTACACCAGCTTGGCAACGGTTTTCCCATCCTCTCTACTGCTGTAAGCACAATCACGCCACTCATCACAAACAAACATTTGCTTCAACTCAAACTGACATTGAAGCAAAGACTGAAGAGTAATAAATGTGGTGGCAAAACGTGTGATTGCAGGACGCTTCAACTCCTTGTTTTTAGTGTGCCTCCTCATGAGACTAAGAACAAAACCATGGTTGTAAATGAACTTAGGGATGGCCCTAGCTTGATCAATCATCACCTTGATAAAGGGAATTTTCCCCATATCCTCCAACATCAAATCAATGCAATGAGCAGTGCATGGAGTCCAAAACAAAGAGGGATACCTATCCATAAGCATCCTGCCAGCAGCCACATAATTAGCTGCATTATCTGAAATAACTTGCACAACATTGTGCGCCCCAATATCCTGTATGAACCCATCCATCAACTCGCATAAAAGTGCTGCATCTTTTACATGTGCCGATGCATCAACCGATTTTACAAACATGGTACCTCTAGGACAATGTACCAAGAAGTTGATAAGGCTTCTACCCTTACCGTCTGTCCACCCATTTGACATGACTGTGCATCCAGTGCTCTCCCATGACTGCCTGAACTCTGCCAACCTAGCACCGATGTCCATCTTTTTTGCTTGAAGGATTGGGACCCGCAACTCCTCAAAGGTGGCACTTTTATAACCTGGGCCAACTACTGCAATGGCATCACACATCAGCTGCCAAAATGGATTGTTTTTAACAATGCTCAGAGGTATGTGACTCCAATAAAGACACCTTCCCATTACCCTGTCCGCTTCTACCTTTTCCGATTTCTTTATGACTTGATAGAAGGTTGTGAGCCTGGTCCAACATAATGGGATGTGGGCCCCTCCCTCCCAAGAGGTGAAGCTGTGGAGCCCCTCCCACTACCCTCACCGATAGTGGTAGATAAAGATGCACCTAAACTTCTTGCTTGGCCAAAAGCCGCAAGCTCAGCTCTGTTTGCAGCGATCTCATCCTTCTTTCTCATTTTTTCATGGATGGCATCATGGGCAGATCTCATGATTTCTGGGGTCACTGCAGTACAAAGGCCAACATCATGGCCAGGTAGTTTGGCTAAATGGTATTTCAACCTGTTAACCCCTCCCGACATGTGACGCCCACATAATTTGCAAGTCAAATTTTGCCTATTATTGCCATCCTCGGGCTCACCATACTGCCAAAATGGGTCCAATATCTTTGGCATTTTTGCAATTGGAATGCTTCAAGCCTTCAACTCAAATGCAACCCTAGGGCACAAAAACAAAAAAAATTACATTAAACTCCATTGGAAAATAATAGCAACATTCTAGCTTAAAAAATCATACCTCTAAATTTAGATTTTAAGCCATGAAAGATAAGAAGAAGAGGGTGGCTAAGAAGTAAAAAAACAAGCATGCTATTTTCCATTCTAATTTTTTAAAACCCCCATTTACATTGGGACTGTTTTTCATTTTTTGGGGCGTGGAAATCAATGGCAAAATAGTAAAAACAAACAGCAAAGAAATATGCAAGAAATAGGCAACAAAATAGTAAAACAAATATGCAAGAAATCTTTCAAACAGTCCATGGAAAAGATAGAAAAACAATGGATAAAATGCACATACCTTCAACACTTGCTCCACAAAAATCCTTGGTTGAGATGCTAAATGGTGTTTGAAAGCCTCCAAAGGTGTTGGTGGTCTCCTCAAGCCCTTCTCCTCCACTTCCAACAAGCTCATTTGCCAAATGACAAAAAAAAAACCACTTTTTTCCTTTACTAGGGCGCGGATTGCTTGCCTGGGCGATTTTTTCCATCGACCCGCGAGTTTTTCCAAAAAGTCGCGCTCTCACGATTTTTAAAAAAATCGCGCTTTTTCCTCGGCGAAAAATCGGCCAGGGGAAAAAAGCGCGACTCTTCCGATTTTTCCTGATTTTTCGGCGATTTTGTCAAGACTGGTCCCTTCAACTCTGCTCCTTCACCCTTTAGCAACATTCTTAGTCAGGACCAGGCTCCATTCAGGGTAGCACTTCCTTCTTTTCAGTGCTTCCTTCCTCTAGGGGCACCAAGAGACAGACAGATAGTGGCATAGGCCTTGACCACTTAGTTAGGACACGATAGTCCACCTCTACCTCCGCCCAACACTAGTGACATGGATAGTTTCGGTGCCATCGCAGTAGACGAACGACTTCTTCCAGGTTGCAACATCAAGCGCCCTCCTCCAGGTAGTGACACACTACTCATTGCAGTTCATCTTCTAGCTCTTCCTCCCGACATAGTACTCTTTTGAGCTTCCTTCAGTCGACCTTGAATGGTAGGAGAGATACTCTCAATGTTTCTAGTGCTTTCATTGGCCCATAACAATTTCACAATCACCATTTTTGCATCACAATTCTTGGATCCACTCCCCTTATACATTTTCATTCCTTGGATCAACTCTCTTCATATCTCTCCTTGTATATATTTATAGGTCCAGGGTTTGGTTTGAGTTCTACTTTTATCTTTTTTATAGGAGCTACTTTTACACTCCCACTTTGTATTGTTATCATGGCACTACACAGTCCCATTGACCTACGTTTGTGGTCATTTGTTGGACATTAATAAAATTATCTTATTTACTATCTTATCGTATCTAAGTCATTGAAAATTTGATCATTAAATTCAGACCTTTGTTTACTAGACCCTTGTTTTCAAGAGAGGAAGAAGTAGATTCGGGGACAGATGCCAAGCGTGCACCCACTCCATACACCTTGCTGCTCAATGCTGAACTCTTGAATCCCTATGACAATTTTCCTTAACATAGCCAACACACGGTAATGCAGGGTGTCCCATCCTCTTGTGCCATAACTCAAATAAGTTATTTGTGTTATGTAATAGGGATCGAACATGCTTACCCTGAAACCTGTATAAATTGTCTTCCCTAACCCCAATCACATGGGCTAGACTCCTTCGGTCTTATGAGGACTTGTTGGTTTTTGAACTCTACTGCATAGCCCTTATCTTTCATGACCAAAATTGAAAGAAAATTCTTCTTGAGACCTGGAACAAATAACACATAATCAAAGTCTAAAGAGTTACTAGATGGAGTTGGAAAGGAATGGAACCAAGTCCTACTACTAGATACTTGGCATCATCATCAAGTTTGACCTAAAATCTTGAGATGTGCTCCTTTAAACTAGAATATAGTTATGAGCTGATGTTATATGCCTCGATGCTCAACTGTCCACATAACACATATTCTTTCGAACTGTGTTGTGTTGGAAGAAAGGCAAGATACCATCGAGAATTCCTTCTCGAATTTTGAGGAAAACTCGTTCATCTGAGTTTTAGTTGAGCCTGCTACCCGATTTTGGTGCTAGTTTCCTTTACCTTTCTTCTTCGGACACTGTGTTGCATAATGGCCATTATTATGACATATGAAGCTCTTGATTTTACACAAGTCCTTCCTTGGTTGTGAGGTTGAATACTCACTCTTCATCTTACCCTTGCTGGGTCCTTTATCTTTGCCTTTTTTTGTCGGACCAATTAGGGCATGGTCACTGTCACCTACCTATTTGTTGGTTTTGGACTCCATTCAAGTTTCCTCCTGGATATAGTCATCCCATAGTTTTTCCTAGCAGGGAAGGTTTTCTCGAGCACAAACACCCTGAACAAATGTTTCCCATTGTGGTGGTTACCCATTTAGTGCCTTATTGACTAGCTCTTTGTTTTCAAGCTTCTCCTCAACTACTGTAAGCTAGTCAGGAATCTATGTGACCTTCATCAGGAAACTAATGCTGATGTTTGATATGATCATCTGAATAGATCTGAGTTTGTTATGCCATATCATCTTCTTGTTAATGTTCATGCTCTGGTAAAGGTTAACCCGGGCATCGAACATGTCCTTCGTCGCCTTCTTCTCAGATATGTAAGAGATTAGATGATCCTTTATAGCATCCATGATCATCCACTTGGATCTCACTTCTTTCTTCTTGTGAGATGCCAAAAGCTATGGATTTGTCGACAAAGTCATTGCATCCTTGACAGTATCCCAAAGATTATTCTCTTCTAATAGAAGAGTTACCCCGACTTTCCATGATAAGAAATTCAAGGCACGATCCAATCTGTTCTCGAATTGACGCTAGTTGATGCCATTTCTGATCTGCAAACAAACTCCTTCTCTTTCGATCTTTTGAATCATAGTAGCTCTGATATCATGTAAATCTTCAGACCCTAGGTGATTGTTGTCCTATGTTTCTTTATTTAAATAAATCAAATCTTGAATTTATTCAATAACAGAAATACATTTATGATCATGCAACAATCACACAAATGGATGGAAAATACAAACGACAGAATCATAAACTCAATACACACAATTTACTCCTTCAAATCAATTTTTCATTAATGGATCAAATCTTACAAGGAAACCTCCACAACTCCCAAAACTTATTGATGTACGAGACACTCAAATGAAGCAAAATCTTCACAAATACTGATGAAATCTGCTGACAAAAATCGAGAAAACAACAAGAAGCTTGTTGACTTATTGTACAGTTGTCCATATGACTTTACGGACTTGTTCCGTATGTTTGTACATATTTATCCATACAGTAGTACGAAATTCCCTACATATTCGTACAATTATATAGATATGCTATACTTACTGCCTAGTCATTGAAATATTCCTTTTTGTTAATTTGTGATCCTCTCTTATGCTCTACTTTGCTCCATAGATGAATTACGTAACCTCCTAACCAAACTGTCTTTGAGTGAATAATGAATGTGTCTTAACCTTCTACCTTGACTTGCCTTTATACTTTAGCTGAAACCCTAATCTACCAAAACCCTAATCTCTTAGTGAGATATACGATTGAGATTTAGTCTAAATCACTAATGTACTAAAATACACTTTATTAGACTCACCGACTAAATATAAGACTTTCACTTTATTAATAAAGTGAATTACAAAATAAATTTGACTTGGACGATTTCATGCATGTTTGAGAGTAAACGTGTGCAGTAATTTTTGTTCGATATACTAACATCAACATTTAAGTCCAAACACATGTCACAAAAGAGAATCCTTATTTTCATTGCCTTCAAGATATTCAACTAAGCTCCAAGGGGAAATTCCCCAAATGCATCCATACGTGACAATGGAGAGAGCTACTCTTTAAATAGAGTTCTAGCTCCATCTCCTTACAATAAACAAATCATTTAGTGGCTTTTAGGTCCACTAATTTCTCCAAGGAAAAGAAATCCAATACTATGCAACTCCTAGATCAACATTATTCTCCAAGTGATAATAATAAAATATCAAATCCCTCAACCTCCTCAACAACTCTCCAATAAAATAACAATAAGTGGTTTTCCGATCCACCCTTTTCTCCAATGAATAACAATTAAAGTATTAGTATTTTCTAAATAATTTTTTTCTTCCAAGGAGAGGTCATAAAAAATTCATAAGCAACACAACTAATCTCCTCAAAAGAAGGGCATCCCTCATTCTTGAGTTTTTTTCTCCAACAAATCTAACAAATTCCTCACATATTGGATTTAATATAGGAAGATGTGTTAATAAGGTCCCATTGGTGGTTATAACCACCTCCTCAAATTATGTCTGCCTCAACATATGTGCATTGTGCATCTCATCAGATGGAAATTTTTCTACCCTAGTTGATGTGTTGTTATTAATTTGGATGCTTCTTCAAGAATGGCCTCGTCCTCAAATGCACACCATGTTACCCTTCATATTGTATGAGGCTCTACACTTGTGATTGTCATCACAAGAGATTGCTGACAGATTGATGCAGTTGTTGGATGTCTTGAGTGCTTGATGCTAGTGTTACGATTCTTGTTGATTAGATTTATGGATCCTTATGGTATATTGGTGCTAGTGGCTATCGAGTGTCGTCTCTCCATGAAGTTTTGTTCTTGATATGCTCTCCTCTTGATGATATTGGCATGCTTGAAGTATATTTCTTAGCATTTATGTAAATATCTAACACTTAGCATTTGTGTAAGTTCAGAAGATATTCTTATTGTACTTTTATTGTATTATTGTTGTACCTCCTTCCGGAGATGTTATTGATGTACTTGGTCATGTCAAAGTCTTGAAAGAATCAATGTAAACCCTCCATTGTAAGTCACGTGAATAGTACCCAAGAGAAATATTATATAAATGTTATTTTTGAGTCTCCACAGACAAGTCGGCCCAGTAAGAGTAAGAAGTTGGCCCAGTTAGGGAAAAAGGTCACACCCATGATGTGTATAAATAAAGAGGACACAACTCTCATTTGGAGACACAACTCACTCAAGCAAGTGCGCATGAGAGAAAAAGAAGTTCGTTGGAGAGAAGAAGAAGAAGCTACTTTTGTCTTTTGGGGTTTATCTTATCTTGGTTTGCAATTGCGCTTGGTGACATAGTCTATACTAAAGAAGTTGCTGGGTTTTCTCCCTTGTGGTTTCCCAGAGGAAAATCTTTGTGTTCTTGTGTTGTTGTTTTTTTTTCAAAAGAAAAAAAGCGTAATTTTATTTCAAGCCGAGGCGAACAAAACTACATTTAGTAAATGCATAAGCATTTCCAGTACTAGACCAATGGTCTGCAAGAGTAAAAAAATACATAATATTACAATATGTAACCGAGAAATTTAAGGATTAAAATAATCCTCTAATTTCCCCTTCTTCCCTTTCTTCTTTGATTTCACTTCCGTCCAACCCCCCTGCTGTGGGGCTGCAATAATCATTTCTTTGCTAACCTTCTCCACCGTTGGTTGTTTAGAAGTCTTCTCCTTATCAGATTCTGAATTTTCTGATTCATGTGTACGCTTGGACCCACTTAAAGAGGCAGCCACTAGATGCATATCTTTAGAGTGAGGTTCCTCCCCAGCGGTCTTTGAATCAAAAATCGGTGCCTCCATTGTTTCATATTTTTGTATAGTGTCCTCTTTCTCCTCTTCCCTTTGTTGTTCTGCTGAATCGCTCTCCTCACCCTCTGATTCCTCATCAATAGACGGGGCATAGTCAGCCTGCCAAGTTTTTCCTTTTGGAGCCGACCCCTTTTTCTTGTTGGGAAACCTCTTGGCAAGAGGGCATGAATCATTTAGATGACCTGTCATATGACATAGTCGGCATCTAAAGGTAGTATTTTCATAATCCAGAGTCTGGATCCACTTGAAGGTTTCATATTGCAACTGGACTCTATCTGGAAGTCCTTTGCTGAGGTCGATCTCCACACATATCCTTGCGTAGGTAAAGAGACCTTGTGCATTTCGTTCTGTATCGCTTTTGATGTACTTCCCCAGGAGGTTGCCAATATCTTCTAGGACTAAATGATGCCAGAAAGGTAGGGGCAGGTTTGGCAGCCTCACCCATACCGGCATTTTGGTAACCACCATAGAATTTGCATCAAACTCAGGAAACCAGGGGGTTATGAAGAGCCCCGCTCTCCCCCAAAACCAAGGACCCTGTGAAATAATCTTCTGATATTCTTCTTGAGATTCAAACTGAACAACAAAGAATCCCTTAGAGCATAAAAGGATTTGACAATGAGTTGACCAATTTGTGAATATCCAGTTATGGAGATCGAAGGATCTGGGCCAAAAACCATTGAAACGGCAAATGAGAGCATGTGTTTGAAGTGTACCAAAGAGTTGTTTTACCTCTTCGTTCTTGACCTCCAAAGAGGGAATAATATCCAGTTTTCTCCACTATATACGACCTGGGATGAGAGGAGGGCATTGCCCCTGAGGACTGAGGACCCTTTGGACGAGCTGCATCTTTGTAAGAAGAAGACCCTGCTTTTCCCCCTTTCCCATTTGATCCCCCCCGCATACGAAAAACCACATTGATAGTGGTATTGTTATAGATCTGACAATCTATTAACCTAACATCTTCATGCAACACGTTACCCTGTGACAGAAAATAGAAAAAGACTCGAGAATATCCCTCTCTAAGCTCTATCAAAGCTGTTAGAGTCTCCACAGTATCATATGCAGAAACCCACAGCAATAAAGTTTTTCCTGAAGGCAGTTTAACAAAAATCTGAAAATTTCCTACATCTGTCTTATATCCTGAATCAGAAAGACAGTTATTAACATCATACCCTTCGCCCTCATATTGATACGCCGATGCTGGCCTTGCAGAGATCAAGGGCCATGTCCTCCTCTCCTTACCTCTGTATTGATCGGCACTGTAGAGGCTGGCAGCCAAAAAACGGTTTGCATGTAAAAAAAGCAACTGGCATTGATGCCATGCAATATGAAAACCTGCACAGAGCCAAACTTTTACCTCGCAGCAAAGGTAAAGCTCCGCATATCTCCCTTCACCAGCAGACCGGTGCTGAAACTCCCGAAGAATGCCGCCGCATCGAAGTAGAAAAGTTCCCGTCCTCCTATCCTTGCCGCTGTGGTGATCGACCCTATGGAGGCAAGCCGCCAAGAAACGCACTGCTTTCTTTAAATGCAGTTTAACAGCATTATAAGAACATGCATCCAGAAAAAGACTGGTCTACGGCATACTCCTTTGAACCCATTGGGAGCTGCTTGCATTGCCATCGGTTTTCAGCCTCTCTGCCAATAAATGCAGTGCTATGCTTGCATAGTCTCCAACCTCCGTCTCCGTAGCTTCCAGACTGTACAGCAGAAGCACGGGGTAGCCATCCAGAGGAAGAAAGGTCTTCCCATGGCCGACCTGGCTGCCTTGCAGTCCATCGGCGGCTAGGTCAAAACCTAGGGTTGCAGAGGAAGCAATCGCCGAAAATCCCATCTCTTTCCCACAAGTCTAAAACCCATGTGTTCTTGTGTTGTTGTACTTGTCTTTCTTTCAGTGATCCTATTGCTTATGGTTATGATGAAATAATGCTAGTTGTTTGAAGATCTAATATAACCATTAAAATTCCAACATGGTATTAGAGCCATCCTTAAAGAAGTCTTTGTGCAGCTGAAACTGATGAAAGTTGGAAACTAGGGTTTCCTATTCCAAGCACTTCCCTCCACAGATTAGTTGAAAAAGGAGGTCTATTCAACTCGCCCTAAGAGGGTACATCTTTTTGTGGAGGCAGTTTCCAGTTCTGTGGATTTTCAAATTTTTCCCTAGACTACTGCCGAGAAAACTAGGGCATCAAATTTTCAGCAGTCCATAGATTTGGAAAAAGGAGTCCATTGCTCA
The DNA here is from genome assembly GCA_001517045.1 of Pseudotsuga menziesii. Lineage (NCBI taxonomy): Eukaryota > Viridiplantae > Streptophyta > Pinopsida > Pinales > Pinaceae > Pseudotsuga > Pseudotsuga menziesii. The sequence continues at coordinate 1,552,183 of LPNX010307481.1, read as the reverse complement.
ACTCGCCTTGAGGAGGCATCTCTCTGTCTCTCTCTCTCTAATTAGGTTTGCAAGATCAAATCCTAGGTCAACTAGAAAGGCATTAAAGCAAGCATTTGGTTGAAGCAGTCCTATTGGTAAGCACTATTCTCTCTATTTCCATTTGAGGTTCTCATTTTATCAAGATGACAAACAATACTAAGTTTGAGGACAAGCTTGAAGGAGTTGAGAAATTCTGGGCATGGAAGTATAGAGTGCTTCTCATACTAGAAGAACATGATTTGGAAAACTATATCAAAGGAGAAGTTGCGGAGCCAGAGGGAGATGAAGACAAAGCTAAGCACAAGAAGAACTTGGTCAAAACCAAGAGGGATTATTGCCAATTCCATCAAGGATCATTTGATTCCACATGTATCCTCCTTGAAGAATCCCAAGGAGATGTTTGATGTTTTGACTAGCCTGTATGAAGGAAAGAATATCAATAGGAAGATGACCTTGAGAACTCAACTCAAGGGTGTGAGGATGCAGAACTCAGAAAGCATACAATCTTACTTCACAAGGGTCTCCCAAATCAAACAACAAGAAGAAGCTATTGGAGACAATGTTGAAGAAGCAAATGTGCTGATGACTACCTTGAATGGTCTCCCAAGGTTATGGGAATCTTTCATACACGAAATTTATGCTAGAAGGCTCACCAAATTCAGTAAGCTTTGGGAGGAATGCACAAAACAAGAAGCTCAATTGATAGCAAGAGAAGAAAAGATGGGTGAAGATGACAATCAAGCCCTGACAGCTCATGCTAAGAAGGGAAAGACCAAGAAGGAAGAACATTCTCACAAGAAGCCTAGAAGATCTAAAAAGGACTACTCATGGTTCATATGTTACACTTGTGATGAGAAAGGACATCTTGCAAGATATTTCTCTAAGAAGAAAGAAAAGAAGAGATACCATGCTCGCGTTACAGAAGGTGATGAACCAGTCAAGAAGAGAGCTAGAGAAGACTCCTCCAGTGATGAAGAATGTGTATTGATTTTAGCACTCACAAGTACGGTTACTCATGGTAGCAATGTTTGGCTTGTAGATAGTGGTGCTTCCAAGCACATGACAGGGTTCAAGCATTCCTTGACCCACATGACAGAAGAAGACTCACCTCACAAGGTGAAACTTGGAGATGACTATTAATATTCCATAAAAGGGGTAGGAGAAGCATCCTACAAGCTAGACTCAGGAAAGTCTATCTAGATGAAAGATGTTCTCTATGTAGTAGGATTGAAGAAGAATCTCCTGTCCATATCAAGCCTTGATGCGAGAGGATTCCAAGTTGCATTTGTTGATGGCCACGTTCTCATGTGGCCTAAAGGTAAAACATTTCATGACGCAGTAGTAATTGGAGAGCAAGAGGGAGGGTTGTACACATTGAAGGGCCAACTAGAACAAGCATTGGTTCATGAAACAATGGAGCCAAGTGAACTGTGGCAGGAGAGACTTGCACATATACACTACAAGGCATTGCCAATCATAAGAAAAGTGGTGACGAGTCTACTAGAGCTCTAGACAAAACATGAAGGTGTGTGCATGTTAGTTTTTACAAGATTATAGCAGTATAACTTAATTGCAAATGAACAATAGGATCTCTAGAAGAAAGACAAAGCATAGAAACAAAGAACACAAGAATTTATCGTGGGAAACCCAATCGAGAGAAAACCCAACAAACCTTCGTATAAAGATAATAGCTCCTGAGAACAGGGAGAAGAAGAAAGAGAGAAAATGTCTCTCTAAGATAGGAAGAGCACTTCAGGGTGTTGCTTTAGTTCGGGGTCTGGCATGATTTCATGGTTGAACAAGAAGCAGTCGAGTGTAGCACTAAGCACAACTGAGGCAGAGTACATTGCGGCTTTTTCAGCTAGTTGTGAGGCAGCGTGTCTTAGAAAGCTACTTGCATGATTGTTCGATGTCGAGTTAGAGATGACTTGTGTATTCTGTGACAACTAGAGTTATGTGAAGTTGTCCGCGAACCCCGTGTTCCATGACAAGTCGAAGCACATCGAGATTCAGTATTACTATATGAGGGATATGGTGGAAAGAGGAGCAGTGAGGCTCTAGTATATTGCGACGGATGAGCAGATAACCGATGTATTGACCAAGCCTTTTTTGAGAGTGAAGTTTGATTACATTAGGGACAAGCTTGGAATTGTCCAGATCGATGTCCATCGCAAGAGGGAGTGATGTGTCCTTGATACATATTAGTGGTCTTCACATCCAACATGAAAAAGGGTTGGCTTTGTTGAAGATATGTGGACTTCACATCCAACATGAAAAAGGGTTGGCTCTGTGGAAGATGTGTGATTTACATCTAGCATGAAAAAGGGTTGGCTCTGTAAAGGTTTGTATCTAGTATGAAAAAGGATTGGTACTGCAGAGATGCGCATCCAATATGAAAAAGGATTGACACTACGGAGATAGGCTTCCAATATGAAAAAGGACTGGCACTACATAAAGCTACATCCAGTATGGAAAATGACCGTCTTTGTAGAGGTACACCCAACATGAAAAAGGGTTGGTTGTAGTATGGATATTCATCCAGCATGAAAAAGGGCTGGCTCTGTAGAGGTACACCTAGCATGAAAAAGGCCTGGTTGCTGTATGGATATACATACAACATGAAAAAGGGCTGGCTTTGTAGAGGCACACCCATCATGAAAAAGGGTTGGTTGTTGTATAGATATACATCCAACATGAAAAAGGGTCGGGTCTGTAGAGGTACACCCAACATGAAAAATGGCTGGCTCTGTAGAACTTCTTATGATGTATAGATTCAAGAGATGTCACAAGTTAGTGGCTCGAGTACCGAGTTGCACCAGCAGTGATGAGATCCAGTGATGATGTCCAGTGATGAGATCCAATGATGATGTCCATCAATGATGGTGATAGAAGAATACCTTCCTTGTTAAGAGGGAGTATTGAAGTTTGTGTAACTTCAGAAGATATTCTTATTGTACTTTTATTGTATTATTGTTGTACCTCCTTAGGGAGATGTTATTGTTGTACTTGGTCATGTAAAAGTCTTGAAAGAAACAATGTAAACCCTTCATAGCAAGTCGGGTCATTAGTACCCAAGAGAAATATTATATAAATGTTATTTTTGAGTCTCCCTAGGCAAGTCGGTCCAGTAAGAGTAAAAAGTCAACCCAGTTAGGGAAAAAGGTCACACACATGATGTGTATATATAGAGAGGGCGCACCTCTCATTTGGAGACACAATTCACTTAAGCAAGTGCGCATGAGAGAGAAGAAGAAGTTCGTTGGAGAGAAGAAGAAGTTGCTTTTGTCTTTTTGGGTTGATCTAATCTTGGTTTCGCATTGCACTTGGTGACAGAATCTATACTAAAGAAGTTGCTGGGTTTTCTCCCTTGTGGTTTCCCAGAGGAAAATCTTTGTGTTCTTTTGTGCTGTTGTACTTGTCTTTCTTTCAGTGATCCTATTGCTTATGGTTATGATGAAAAAATGCTAATTTTTGGAAGATCTTGTTGATTGAAATTGTCATTGATGCCAACATGGACTTGCAGTGGCCCCACATGCAGTCATTGATGCCACCAAGTCCCTCTTCCAGTGCACAGGTATGGATGATCCCAGTATCCTCACATCCAGTGCCTTGGAGCCCACACAGAGATGGGTTATGTCTTGAAGCACCTTGTATCCAGTTGACAAGGTCCCTGTACCCACAAGGTTGGATCTTGGAACCACCACCCTGTTGATGATGTTGAAGACCTTGGAGATTGTGTTGAAGCCTCTGTGAACGATGAAGAAGACCTGGATGGGTTGGAGAAGCGTTAATGACCCATTCTGTGGTCATTCATGTTTTGGTGGTGTCATGGTACCCTAGAAGGTTTGACAACCCCACAAGTGATGTCATGGTGGATTTTGACCCTTGGAGGTCCCTTTGCATCGTCAAGGTGGTTGAAGAAGCCCATGAAGCCTCTTGCTTTATGAAGAAGCCTTGAAGATTTCCTTGTACCCCTATCACTTGAAGGAATGCATGATGAGGCCCCTTTTTGTGTTCGTGATGACCTTGCAACCCTTGTTAGGGTCATGGAACCCTTGTATATGATCCTTGCTACCATTATGATGATGATGACCTTGTATGGTCTTTGACATGTGTGTGAAAGCCCTTGAAGAAGCCTTTGGACCCACACATGGTGGTTTGATGGTCCTTGCATCCTTGAAGGAATGGTGAAGGTAATGTGGGTCACTTGTGTGGTGATGGGGTACTAAAATCCTTGAAGATGGTGTGTATCTTCTATGGCTTGATAAAGAACATGATGACCATTGAAGATGATGGCACCCACACACATAGGGTGGCATGATAGCACTTGGACACTTGCTTGCATACCCTATGGCACACATGCCTTAATCTTGAGGGCATGCGCCTGGTAAAGATGATGTGGCCCATTTGTGTATGAGGTCATGAAACTTTTGGAGATGGTCATAGGTTGGTACAAACCCTAAGACATGATGACCATAAAAGATGACTTATGGACAATGATAAGGTTGACCGTAATAAGTTTATGTCGTAAGGATGTGTGACAAAAGGGGCAACAAAAACACAATTATAATAATTAACAAATGTATTTTACAAACCTTATTCAAGGATGTGGACAACTCAAAGGAGTATATAAACAAGCTAGACCACACTCCAAAATACATTCAACGAAGATAAGTGAAGACAGCTCGCTGACTGAGGTGGAGGTAGTGTGGACTGTGGAAAATTCTGAGGTAGCAATAGAGGTAAAAACCACAGTCCCGAATTTGTTCCCTTTTGCTTGTGACAGTGCAGTCTTGGACTTGTACCGGGGTTTTTCTGGCACAGTATACCAGCACCCGAATTTGGATGGAGGCTTTTCCACCATCTACACAGTCTTGGTGGTGAATCTTGTAGGAGTGGACTGAGGTGACTCTTGCACAGTCCAATCTTAAGATTTGTTTGGGTTCTCTTCCACAAACAGTCCTAAGTTGAAGACATCTACAACTCTTACACGAGTTTTGCAGGTGAAAACAGTCTGAGTTTAATCCAAGTTTTGATGCCTAGAACAGTGACCTAGTTGATGGTTAAAACGAGCTTTGTACAGTGATAAAATCTTCCACAACATACAGTCCGAACTCTTTTGATCTTCTTCAAAATACTCAGACCTAAGTTGACCAATGGTAACAACTTGATTTATCTCAACATAGCTTGATACATAGTCATGGTATGCAGGTATGTTATACTCAGATATAATGGGGTATACATACAATGGTATATTTATATGAAATAGTGATGTGTGAAGATCTATATACTATGATGATGATGTGATGAAGTATGCTATGAAGCATGTTTTGGCATGATACATGTATTTGGGTGATGATACAACCAACTCTTCTACAGTATACACACAGTTCAAGGTAAGATCACTGTGTAAACTGTGATGATGCAGATGACATAATGACATGTTGATACAGTATGGTGATGATGAGGTACACAACCCTAGTTCTATGATTAAACTCTTCTTGCAAATAGTCAGTCCATTTTTGGTTTTTGATTGAAGTTATTCATAGCACAAATATACAGTCTTGAACTGTTGAAGTACAGTGGAGCATGCATATACATATAGTTAAGTATGTACAGTGATGTAAGTACAATAAATACGATGGTGTATTAATGTTGCATACTACTGTAGGATGATGATAATGTATACTTGTATAAGGATGATGATATGATTTGAGAAGAAGGATGATGTGAATGTACGGTGACTATGGTTTGAACAATAGGCTCTAAATGAGTGACTTGTCCTTGAAGACATAAACATGATGATGTTATAATGATGCATCACCATACACTATGATATGATGTTGCATACTTTGATGATGATGCATACCTCTACACCTTGATGCATACCCTATGATAATGTTACAGACCTTGTTGGTGATCTTGAGACCTTGATGACATGTTCAGACAAATCTTGATGATTATGATGCATACTTGATGCATACATGCTGATACTCTTGATGATGGTGGTGATATGTACATGAGCAGATGACCAGCACTATAGATGAGCAGAGATTGACCACACTTTTGACCAACTGCATTGATGAGCAGTTTGCAAAGAGCGATGAGCAGAGGTTGACAAGCAAAGGTTGATGAGCAGAGATGGTTAAGCAATAGATTGATGATAATCAAAGATTGGCATCAAGTTTGCAAGTAGAATCTTGCACTTGAGGATTGGACTCCTCAACCTTTTCTTAGTTGGAGCTAAGAAAACCAGGCGGGGTCCTGTTACAAGAGTTGGTGCTCATTTCATCAATTGGTGTTGATTGTAATTGAGAAGATTGAGTCTTCCATTACCATAAATAAAGCTTAAATTACATATACTATTGTGTCTCTTTTGATGTGATTATTGTGCTTATGACTCATGGTTGATTTAGCTGATGAATATGATAATAACATAATGCTTGATAAACTTTGATTGATTAATTAAAGATAAAAAGGTTTAAATTGTGCACACACTGATTCACCCCCCCTCTGAGTGTGGCCATTGTGTCCAACAGATCTAATATATTCATTAAATTTCTAACACATGGAATGGGAACCCATCGGCTTATGGTCTCCCTAAGTTTTAAAGTGTTAATAAATGCTCATTAATGAAGCATTGCCTATGGGATGTGTTGATAACTTGATTACTGATGTGCTTATGTGGGTTTGAGGCTTGCTAGCTAGAATGCTTTAGAGGATGATGGTGCACTTCACAAATATGTTACTTGTTCATGACACATTGATGGAGCGCCCTATTCTTGTAGGGTTAATTTGGTATCTTAATGACATGGACCAACACTTTCGTGAGAGCGCTTGGCTTGTGTGGTTTACTTGGTGACATGTGAAGGCTCTTTATTGGGGCACTCTAGCTAATTTGGAGTAGTTTACTCTTGGAGATGACTTATGGTTGGTTTTCCATGGAGCATCCTTCCTCCTAGCACATGTTTGGTGGCATAATGTGCATTTTTCATGAAGCACCCCTACTCCTTAATACTTGATTTGGCATCTTGGCATCATTGATCATCATTTTCTGTAGAGCTCTCCTCCCTCTTAGTACACATTTTAATGCATGGTTGTACTTTATGGCTTGTAGATGGGGTTCTCCCCTTTCTCAAGGAGTTGGTTAGCTATTGTGGGAACCTTGCTCTTGGATTTGATGCTTTTATTCTGATTGGTGGGCTCCTTATTTCATGGATCTAACATTTGCACATGTATATATGAGTTGGCAGTTGACGTTGAGACATTTTTAGGGGGTGTCCTAGCTTGGAGGGATATTGCTGGAATGTGGACATCCCTTGGTGAGCTAGTCCTTATATAGAGGGTATTCATTACACATGTTTTGAGGGTTTGACCCTTGAAGAAGTCAAAAGAAGGAAGACATTTTTTCTAGGAGGTTGCTTACACACCTCACTATGCTTTATTGACGAGTGTAATGTCCTCTTTTGATTAAGCACCAAAGACACCTGCCAACCTATTTAATTCCCATAGGTTCGAGTGGGTACTAATAAAAAAGGGAATTGATTGAGGACTAATAGTGCCGAGAGCATAAAAGAACATCACTTCAATGTTATTATGTCATCAATAGATTAAAGAAGGCCATCGGAGCGGCTATCAACAAGCATGCGGGCCTTAATTCACCTTTCATGCGACACTGGGCAATTAGATTGAATGCATGCAAAAGTTAAGTCATGCAAATCCTAAAATCTATAAAAGAAGACAAGTTGAACCGAAAAGGATCCATTATTATTATTCACTTTTGAGATTGGTTTCGAGAGCAATAGCAACAGTAGTCGCAGCAACAAGTTGGGGTTGAGGGCAAGAGTCTTCAACTAGCAAGTGTTTTCGATAGCGAAATCTATACGCCCTAATCACTTTTCGGATAGGTCACTCATATCTATCATCAACACTTCAGATTATTCAGTGTTCATCAGAGATATAACAGACAGAGGAGTAGCCACCAAAGAGGTCATGTGTTTACTGCTAGGGCGTATTGGTGATACTGAGGACAATTCGTATTGATCTAGAGAGACCTTATTTCTTCTGCATGTCACTTCCATTCTCTTCGAAAGGGTCATATTACCATACTTGGTGATTGCAGAGACTCCTCTTGCACATTCAAAGAAGATATAAGCAAAGATGTGTTGGGTAGAGGGCGCCCCCTATTTTGAAGAATCAATTCGCTAGTGACCTAAACAACCTCAGAAGTTTTGCATGTGCACTCCATACTCTTCAAAAAACCATTATTATACTATTTGGGAAGTTGCAGCACACTATTTGGATTATTGGAACAACTATAGAAGATCATCATCAATAGAGGGCGTATTTCTTTTGCATGGGTGAATGGTATGGAGAAGACATCACATTTTGGAGCTATACTAGGTGCATGGCATGCATGTCTCTTATATACTGATCAATCATCCAAGCTATGATTATTGGTATGTCCTTGCAACATATTTGAAGTCTGTTTCATATTTTATCTGAATCTTTGTCATATTCAGGGTTTGTGCATTACTCTACTATTTCATGCAAAAACTATTTCTATGTTTTCCATATCTAAAAACCTAAAACACATAAACAATCACCATAACCCGACAATATAGAAGCAAAAATATCAGTTTGGGATATTATAGTGGTATCAGAGCATGTTCCTCGCGAGCTATGGGTTGAACATGAATAGTAGATTAATTCAGAAGAAACTACTTTTGTCACATACATAAGAAGAAGGGATAGATATACAAAAGACCTAGATTTAGAAGAAATCAACCGAGAGGATACAAAGTCAAAGGATATGTCGGATTCACAAGATGCAAAGGGGAAGGGTACCTCAGAAGAAGAGGATAGGATGGCATTCCATAGCCTCGTCAATTCTTTAAATGACTTGGCTAAAGGTCAGAAGGAGATGTTACATGCAATAAACAGGTTGGTTGATAAACCAGAGCAAGATCAGAATAAACTATAGATTCCATAGGGAGATAGGGTATCCACCAAGCAACAGTGGGAGACATGAATATACTACTATGGATAATACTCCTCACATATACAACAAGCCTTCCAGACCCACCATGCCTCAGTTTCTGGAAAATCCCACCGTAGGACCTATCATCCCAGTTGAGCAGAATGAAGCATTCGTGGCATATCTACAAGAATATAAGAAGTTGGGGAATGATTTTCATTCAACTATGTCATTCTCAAATTTTTGCAACATGAAAGTTAGAAACAGGCCGAGAAGATTCAACCGAGGATTCAATCAGAACTATGAATTGCAGAAAACAGTAGGGAAGTTGACCATTCCCAATTTTGATGAGACACGTAGTTGCTCAGCGAGAATATGGGTGCAGAAGTTGGATACCTATTTCCAACTAAACCTTATGACAAAAGCAGATGCAATTAAATTGGCCACTTTGCATTTGGATGGAGAAGTCCATGAGTGGTGGTACCATGGGCTAATGACACTAGGTCACAACACCATCACTTCATAAAGTGATTTCACATAGAGGCTCATGGAACACTTTGATAAGAGGGACCCTGAGATACATTTTAGAGAGTTAGCTCAACTCAAGCAGAAAGGCAGTGCAAAGACCTTCATATCAGAGTTTCAGTGAGTAGCAGTCATGGTGGCTGATGTTTCAGATAGCAGATTGGTTATTCTATTCACAAAGGCCTTAACTGAGCCTTTACGTGGGTGGGTGAAAGCCTACAAACCATCCACTTTACAGAATGCTATCAACCAAACTAGAGACTTACAAGACTTAGTTCCAAAAAACAAATTTTCCACTAAAACAACCTTTCCAATCAAAGACGAAGATAAGAAACCTTTCCAGCAAGGATGGCCAAAGAAGAATTGGATGGATGACGATACTAGAAAGGAACTCAGAAGAAAGAAATTATGTTTCACTTGTCAAGAACTATGGGTTTCAGGCCACATATGTGCAGGGAAGGTCAGGGCACATTATATTGAGGTTTATTTTGATAGTGGGGAGGACGAGGATGAGTAGGAGCAGAGACATACAAAGGAGCTGAGAGCAGCAGAGGAGGAGTCACTTCAGGGAGAGCCCAAGGGTGGACTTATTGCTACATTGTCAAGAGTGCCTAGATTTCACACTCTTCGAGTCAGGGGAGTAATATAGGGCCACATAGCAGGTGTGTTGATTGATGGTGGGGAAACCCACAACTTTATAGATGCTGCATGGGTAGTTAGGTAGGGCATTTAGATAGCGGAGTTCGAGGGGTTCACAGTAGCAGTAGCAGGTAATAACAACATGGAGTGTACCCATTGGATTCCTAAACTAAATGTCACTCTAGGGAGCTACAATATGACAGACTCTATGTGGTAAATGTAGCAGATACAAATGTAGTATTAGGGCTTTAGTGGCTCTATTCTATAGGGAAGTATACCACTGATTATTGGACCTTGGAGATGGAGTTCTAGGGACAAGATGGCAAGATAGTAGTCTTGAGGGGTATGAACACTTACCCCCCCAAGTCGGTATCATCAAAGAGGATGGAGGCAATACTCAGACAGGGAGTCATAGAGTGGGAATCCAAGTGTTTAGTCACATTTCAGAAGCCTCTAGATAGCAACACATGACATCCCACATACATCTAGGCATTGTTATAGAATCATGAGAACATATTCAAAGATCTTCCAGCAAGTAGTCCTCCCAACAAAGGGTTTGAGCATATCATTGAGCTAGAGGAGGGGACACAGGTAGTTATCACCACTCCTTCCAAGCATCCAAAAAGGTACAAAGATGAGATAGAAAAGACAATTAAAGAGTTACTTGAGTTGGGTTACATAGGCACAAGTTCCAACCCATTTGCATCCTCAATGGTATTGGTATAAAAGAAGGATGGCACATTACGAATGTGCATCGATCACAGGCCAACATGAAAACTATCATGAACAAGTACCCCATTCCCAAAATTGATGAGTTGATGGATGAATTACAGGGGACAAAGTATTTCTCAAAAAATGACCTCCGATCAGGGTATCATTAGATCCGAGTAAGGGATCAAGATATTGCAAAGACAACCTTCAGTTGCCACTTTGGTCATTATGAGTTTTTAGTCATCCCTTTTGGCCTTACAAATGCACTAACAACTTTTCAATCCTGCATGAATCACACTTTCAAAGCTCATTTGCGTAAGTTTCTACTTGTGTTCTTTGATGATATATTAATATATAGTAAAACATGATAAGAGCATTTGAGGCACTTAGATGAAGTGTTGGGAATTCTAGAAGAACAATCCCTATATGCCAAAATGTCTAAATGTGAGTTTGGTTTGCAATAAATGTTATATCTAGGGCATGTAGTAAGTGCCAATTAAGTACAGGTTCATATGAAAAAGATTAGAGCCATTCTGGATTGGCCTACACCAAAAAACGTAACAAAACTAAAAGGATTTTTGGGCCTTTGCACTTACTACAAGAGATATGTTAAAGGGTTCTCACAATTGACAACGCCCCTCACAGATCTTACAAAGAAGGGGGCATTCAATTGAATGGAAGAGGCACAATAGACATTTGAGAAAATGACAAAGATTATGAGTTCATGTCTACTTTGGCATTACCTAATTGTACTCAACCATTTGTATTAGAGTGTGATGCTTCAGGAGAGGGTATAGGAGTAGTATTGATACAAAACCAACTTCTGATCGTGTTTGAAAGAAGAAAACTTAAAGATTATGAACGCCACTTCTCAATGTATGATAAGGAAATATAAGCAATCTTACACGCCTTAACAAAATTTAGACAGTATTTGGTAGGTAGCAGGTTTAAAATCAAGACAGATCACCATAGGCTTAGGTACTTCCTAGAGCAAAAGGAATTGAATTAATGACAACAAAAATGGGTCAGCAAGGTCCAAGCTTATGACTTTGAGATTGAATATGTAAAGGGGAAGAACAATGTTGTAGCAGATGCGCTATCTAGATGGCCAGTCTTCTTATCTATCATGAGTATATCTAGACTGGAGGTCTCATCTTTTGGTTGAGTATTCTACAAATAAATTACTTATGAGTTATTGGATGGGCAGATACAGAATGACCGATATAGGGTGATCGATGATATCATTTACTACAAGAATAGGATCTACTTAGTTCCCAAGTCAACTTTAAAGAAGAAGACTTTACAGGATTTGCATGATTCACCATTGTCAGGACATCAGGGTTTCTTAAAAACCTATAGACAGATCAAAGAGAGGTTCTCATGGAAGGGCCTCAAGGAGGATGTAATGTAGCATGTTTGAGAGTACAGTACTTTCAAGCAGAATAAGGTAAAACACACGACAGGGTTACTTCAACCATTACCTATACCCAAGCAGAAATGGGAAAGCATCTTGATGGATTTCATTACAAGTTTGCCCAAGGTACAAGGACAAGATTGCTTATACGTAGTGGTGGATAGATTGACAAAGTTTTCCCATTTCTTGACCATCCCTTTTGATAATTCTGCATCACAGGTAGAAGAGTTGCTTTTCCGAGAGGTCTTCAGATTACACAGACTGCCTAAGACTATTGTCAGTGACCGAGATAGCAAGTTCACCAGTGCCTTCTGGCATGAGCTTTTCAGGTTGGCAGGAACAGAACTAGCTACTAGCACACGTTATCATCCTTAGAGTGATAGACAGATAAAGATAGTCAACAAATGGATCGAGGAATATTTAATAAATTATGTAGTAGGGAAACAAAGGACCTGGATTAAATGGCTGCATCTAGGAGACTACTGCTATATTACTACACACCATATGTCTATTGGGATGACTCCTTTCAAAGCACTATATGGCTATGAGGCATTAAACTTTGCAGACTTAGCCTTCGGAGATAGTGGAGCACCTAAGGAAAAAGATTGGATATAGGACAGTCAGGATATTATGAAGGTACTTAAAGAAAATCTACAGACAACACAGAACCAACAAAAGTTGTATGCAGATAGACACAGGATCGAGCGTAGTTTTGAAGTGGGAGATTTGGTATACTTGCGGTTACGACCTTATAGACAGTCCTCACTCAAGAAAAAGGGGGCAGAGAAACTGAATCCTTGCTTCTATGGTCCTTACAAAATAATTGGAAAGGTTGGAGAAGTGGCTTACGAGCTTGAGATTCTCGAGAAAAGTAAAATCCATAATGTTTTCCATGTATCAAGTCTTAAGAAAATAGTGGGGAAACATATCACTCCATCTACCAAGCTACCTCCATTAGATGATGGACTCCTAGTGCTGATTCTACAGGTCCGAGAAAGAAAGCTCAGGAACATGGTAATTCGTGAATATTTGGTAAAATGGAAAGAGTTTCCTATTGAAGATGCCACATGGGAAGGAAAACATGTATTGCAACATCCCAATTTACAGTTGCTTGAGTACAAGCAATTTCAAGCGGGGAGGACTGTAATGTCCTCTTCTAATTAACCACCAAAGACACTCGTTAACCTATTTAATTCCCATAGGTTCGAGCAGGTACTAATGAAAAAGGGAATTAACTGAGAACTAATAGTGCCAGGAGCAGAACAGAACATCACTTCAGTGTTATTATGTCATCAGTAGATTAAAGAAGGCAATCAAAGAGGATATCAACAAGCATGCAAAGCATGTGGGCCTTAATTCACCTTGCACGCGACACTGAGCAATTGGATTGCATGCATGTAAAATTTAAGTCATGCAAACCCTAAAAATTATAAAAGAAAACAAGTCGAATAAAAAAGGATCCATTATTATTATTCACTTTTGAGATTGGTTTCGAGAGGAGTAGCAGCAGTAACCGCAACAGTAAGTTGGGGTTGAGGGCGAGAGTCTTCAACTTGCAATTGTTTTCGGCAGTGAAATCTATCTGCCCTAATCACTTTCTGGATAGGTCACTCAGATCTAGCATCAACACTTTAGATTATTCAGTGTTCATCAGAGATGTAGCATACAGAGGAGTAGCCACCAAAGAGGTCACGTGTTTACTGCTAGGCGTATTGGAGATACTGAGGGAAATTCATATTGATCCAGAGAGACCTTATTTCTTCTGTATGTCACTTCCATTATCTTAGAAAGGGTCGTATTACCTCAGAATCAATTCGCTAGAGACCTAAACAACCTCAGAGTTCTGAATTTGAACTCCATACTCTTCAAAAGACCATTATTATTATACTATCTGGCAAGTTCTGGCACACCATTCGGATTATTGAAACAGCTACAGAAGATCATCATCAAGATAGGACGTATTTCTTTTGCATGGGCGAATGTTCTAGAGAAGGCATCATGTTTTGGAGCTCTATTGGATGCATGGCATGCATGTCTCTTATATACTGATCAACCATCCAAGCTATGATAATTGGTATGTCCTTACAACATATTTGAAGTCTGTTTCATATTATATCTGAATCTTTGTCATAATCAGGGTTTGTGCATTACTCTACTATTGCATGCAAAAACTATTTCTATGTTAGCCATATCAAAAAACCACAAACATATAAACAATTACCATAATCAGCAGTATAGAAGCAAAAATATCAGTTTGGGATATTACAACGAGAGTCAAGATGTTTTACTTTTGGAACCTCATTACACACTCACTCATGTATATTGATGGGATATTTCACTTGTAGAGCCACACATGTGGCCTTGGGGCATCTTTTACTTGGTTCTAGCTATGATTGATGGGATGTTTCACATGGAAGGTTGTTTGCATGCATGTCTAGACGGGACATTTTACTTGGAGATCCTCTATTTGATTTATTGCACACCTTTTCATGCTTGATTAAGGAGACGTCCTGCCTTTGGAAGTTATCTTTTCACATATTTGACGAGGCATCCTTCTTGGAGGTATTCCATATGAGATTTCACGCCTTATCTTGAGGAGGCGTCCTAATTTAATGGACTAGTTGCATAATTTGAGGAGGATATTTTGGCATTGGAGGAGATGTAATAGGGGTCAAACCCTACATCTAGGGTTCATTCACCATTTTGAGTGCTTATTGGGTCTATTTCCTTGGAGAGCCTTTGGAGGCTAGGTGTTGGGATTTTTTTGACATTTTCCCCTCATTGATGGAGGTGTGCCACTTCCATTTTCTTTACTCCTCCCTAGGATAGATCTAGGATTTTTATTGATATTTAATTGTAGGAGGAAGATGAGCTAAAATCCATATAAAGGTTTTCTCTCCCTCATTTGGCGTGGTGGATTGCGGGAGAAATCCCTTAGAGCTTAGTGGAATGTCTATTGGTTTCTCATGGTTGGTTGATACAAGTGCTCCATTGGATGGCTTGTTGGTGCTCATGTTTCATTGATGGATGGGATCTTCAAATGTCGATGGCTTGAGAACTAATGGAATAAGTCCTTCCTATTTTATGTGGTGATTGTCAATTGGAAGTGTTGAGTTGTGGCATGTCTCTCATTTCTTGGTTCAAGTATCCCTTCAAGATTATTTGAAAATATCTTCACTAGGGTTTTCCTTTTGTTAGATTTCTGAAGTTGGTGAAGCAATTAGAGAGTAACTAAGGTTTGTATCTTTCAACCCTAACTCTTTCTTGTCATTCCTTATAAGCCTCATAAGAGCCTTGGTTGACCCCATTCTTCCCAATGGATAAGACACTAGTCTCCAATCCATTCATCCATATTCCTTAAAGTAAATTCATATTGTTTTACTATAGCCATCTCTTCTTTTCACCTTGGAATTTATTGCAAGCTCTAGTAATCCTAATCTAGTGAAGCTCCCTTTGAGTGGAGAAGAGCCAACCTAAAGAGTAGATAAGATAAGATAAGATAAGATAAGATAATTTTATTAATGTCCAATGAATGACCACAAAAGTAGGTCAATGGACTAAAGGATATGTCCAGTATGAGTACATTTAGGGAGTGCAAACACAACTCCTAGAAAATGCTAGAACTAAAAAGAAATAAAATAAAGAAAGATCCAAGTAGTAGTGCAACCTCTTAAACATGTATATATGCGTATCAAAGGTATGGAATGCAGAGATGCAAAAATGCAAAATACATAGTGAGTTTGTCCAAGACTGGACAACTCAAACAACCCAGGATCCTCAAGATCCTATCAAGGGAGAAAGATTGCGTGAGGAGATGAAGCTGGGTCTAGTGATGTCAAGATCTCCTAGGTCCGATGGTCGAGGGTGAGGGGGGCAAATGGGGAGCTTGCTTGTTGTCAGGGCTCTCTGGAGCCGTCGGGGTGTCTGTTTGTATGACCCTTGGGGGTGGGATGTAGAAGCGAGGAATACTCCTACCATCCAAGGTCGAAGGAAAGAAACTTTGGATAGATTGTTGGTGACTCAGCTAGGGTTGTGAGGGTACCTAACGGAGGAGAGGCACCTTTCTTTGCATCTGTCTAGGCCTCCTGCTTAGTTTCATGAAAACCATGCTTTGAGATTTGGGACTTTATCTCTAAGGGTATGAGTTTGGGTGATAGCAATTAATGTACACCTAGAATGTTAAATACATTTTATTTGGAGGATAACCTTGTAAATTTGTTGCTTGAGTGATGATGATGATAAGGTATTGATTTATGATGTTTTCATCCATGATTATGTTTATAGTTATACTAGTCCTATCCAAGCTTGGATAGAGGATTCTTATGTTGGTGCATGCCTTTCTTGGCATGATTGTGGTGTTTTGAGCCATCTTCATGAGTACATTTCATATTTCAATGCCCATCTCATGGAGATTGCAACATTGATCGACTTGATTTTTTATGAGAGCTTATTTTGGATGACGACCTGACACAAGGGAAGAACTCATGGCATTGATGAAATGTTTAGGTGGTTGCATTGGACTTATGATTTTACGTAGCATGCTTATTTTCACATGCTAGACTATCTAGGTAGGAGAAAGTATAAGCTCTTGCATGAGCATTAGAATAGGAAGAATAAGCCCAACATCATGAGCATTAGATTTTATTTCATGTTCTTTTGGCATTGTTTCCTTATGCCCTTTCATGTAAAGCAATTTTGGGCTCCTTTAATGTATAAAGTAAAATATGGACATTATATATGGGGTTGTATGATTTGAATTGAGCCATCCCACCACATGGTTTCTCTTATTCTTTTTCTTCCTCTCCTAGCAAGTACATGTAATAGGCTCTGATGTTCTCATGCACTCTTCTTCAAGGAGAACATGTCCCCAAGTTGGAGCTAGATGTTACCCCTCATACTGTATATAGGTTTCACTTGTAATTTTGATCACAAAGATTTAGCTTGTACGGTGATTCATCGGAAGGATTGGAGTACATGTGAGGTTTGGCCTAGGGTTGTTGACCTCCTTTGATGTATTGGATGATGGTAGCTATGGCTATGATCTCTCCATGATGTTTTGATATTGATATGCTTTTCTCTTGGTGATATTGGCATGATTGGAGTGTTTTTTTTGCTTAATATTCATGTAATTATCTAACAGTTTGTGCATTCGTGAAATGGGAACCCATCAACATAGGGTCTTCCTAAGTTTTAAAAGTGTTAATAGTTGCTCCTTCATAAAGTATTGCCTATGGGGATGAAACACTCTACTGGCTAATGGTGCATTTCACTCATATCCCACTTGCTTATGACACATTGATCATACTTTCATGGAGCACCCTAGCATTGTTGGTTTGATTTGGCATCTTGATGAGATGGACTATCCTTTTTATGGAGCGCTTGGCTTGTATGCATGACTTGATGGTATTTGGAGGCTTTTTATGGGAGTGCTCTAGCTCATTTGATGTGGTTCACACTTAGGGATGATTCACTGTTGGTTTTGCATGGAACACCCTCTCTTCTAGTGCACACACTTTGAGGCATTCACTCATCTTTTGGTTGGACACCCTTGCATCTTGGCATGGTTGATCATCATTTCTAGTATAGTGCGCTCCCCTTGGTCTTCTCTCTTGGCATACATTTGTTGCATGGTTGTAATTTATTGCTTGGAGAAGGGGTTGACCCCTTCCTACATGAAGTTGGTTGAGTATTGTGGGGGCCTTACACTTGGTTTGATGCCTCTATCTTATAGGTGGACTACCTTATCCATGTATCTATCCTTTGCTCATGTTTTGATGAGGTGTTACGTTGGATATTGAGCCTTTGTAGGTGTTGTCCTATCTTGAAGGGCTATTGTTGACATGTGGACACCATTTTGAGCCTTTTGGAGGGGAGTCTTAGATTTGCAAGCAATTGTATTTTGAAAGAGTACCCAAAATTGTGCCAACTCAATGACATTATATGTAGAGTGGTCATGGGATTTCCAAAAAGTGGTTATAATAGAATATCCGTTAAATATTGAGGAGGTTGAAAATTTCAAAACTATGGAGAAGACACTTTTGCATAATCATTATTTTACTCAATGTTGACTTCACAACATGATTTGGTTATGTACTACCATTATTTTATTGTTATGTTTGGAGAGAATAGTGGATCTTAACCACTTTATTCTATTATTGAGAGTTTGTTGAGTAAATTATGGATGTAGGAGAGAATTTATATTTTATTGTAATGGAAGTTAATCTAACTCTCTATCTAAAGAGTAGCCCTTCCTTATTCATTCTCTTTGGTGGATTAGGGGAGGAATCCCTTAGAGCTTTGTTAATTTTTTTTTAGTTTCTCATGGTTGGTTGATCAAAGTGCTTCATTGGATGGTTTGTTGTTCCTTGTGTTTCTTTGATGGATTGGATATTCAAATGTTAATTGTCTTGGGCACTGATGGAGTGAGTCCTTTCTCTTTTATGTGGTGATTGTCAATTCGAGGTGTTGAGTTGTAGCATGTATCTCAAATATTGGTTGTATGCTCTCTTATCCCTTGCATGACAAGTATCCCTTCAAGACTATTTGAAAACATCTAAGCTAGGGTTTTCATTTTGTTAGATTTCTGAAGTTGGTGAAGCAATTAGAGAGTGACTAGGGTTTCTATCATTCAACCCTGACCCTTTCTAATCATTTTCTTAAGTCTCATAGGAGCCTTGGCTGACCCCATATTTCCCAATTGATAAGGCACTAGTCTCCAATGCATTCATCCATATCCCTTAATGTAAAACCCTAAGAAACCAGACACACTACTTTTGGGATACGTGTCCTGTGTCGGACACGGACACGCTGACAGAGCGTGTCCGACACGTCTCTACAGCGTGTCCCGTGTTCAGACACGTGTGTCCCGGGACTGTCACTACGCATCTCGAAAATAGGACACAGACCGAAAAAAAGACGGCTAGGCCCTTTTTAAAATCAAATTTTCACTTCTATTTTGTCATTTGCAAATGTTGGGAGAGCTCAAAGAGTTGTTTTTTTGGCAGGTGAAGAAGATTTGAATGCTTTGGAAGGGTTTTAAATTCCATTGAAGGTGGATTTGGTTGGGTGGATTGCAAGCTCAACCATCAAACAAGAAGAACAATGTCTCATTCAGCCAGGGAAGGAGCTAAAGGGTAAAGGAAAGGGAGAAATGCCCCATCTATTGTCTCCCCTCCTATTCCTCCAAACACAAGCTCTTGTACTCCTCCTGCTAGTGCTCCATCTGCTGCTAGTGGAGCTCATGCTCCATTGAACCCTGTTTTAGCAAGACAACAAGCCCAAGAGAAAAAATACCCTTTGTGGAGGTATATGACTAGGAAAGAAAGGCCAAGGGAAAAACTAGGTGGGGGAGGCGATGTGTAGATTTTTCACAAGTTTCATCCTCCGGTTATAAGTTAAAAAATTTGTCTCAGTGTATTTGCAAACCCAGAAATTTAAATGCTAGAAATAAACATAAATTTCATACTTAATAACACTGGTGTAACTTCACTTTTTCATGAACAGAAAGTAATTAAAATGCACGCCATTCAATGCACAATACTAAGAATTTTTTGCCCAATGACCTTGGAAAAACCCACAAGGGGAAAACCAGTCAGAGAGAGAGAGAGTTTTATTAATCTTCAGGAAAAAATCAGACAGTCCTTTTACAGTAAAAAATACAACTTATCTTAACCCAGCATGCTGCCTCGTTTTTCGTGCAAATGCTGCCTCGATTTCTATGCAAGCTTCTTCTCGAAAATAGTGCCAAAATACCAACAAATTCTCGGCCTCGATTTCTGTGCAAGAATGACAAAATTCTTCCCTCGAAAACAGTAGCTAAACCATACTGTACGAACAACATTAAATGCTGTCGTACGGCCTCAAAAAATGTGCCTGAAAAGACTGTTCGTGCCTCGAGATTCGTGATGTCCCTTTCCTCGAAAATAGTGCCCGAGTTTTTACCTCGAAAACTGTTCTAGAATCCGTACAATACGGATGGCAATAAATGCAACCGTACCACTTCTCGATTTTTTTGCCAGCAATTAATGCAGGCCGTACACTCCTTGAAATATGTGCAAGATATTAAGTGCAGCCGTACTCTCCTCGATTTCTGTGCAAGCTATTTAATGCTCCTTGGTTTTTGTGCCCACTAAAAATCTCTCTCAGCTGGGTGCCTCGAAACTTGTGCCCTCTCTTTCTTCTTCTCTCTCAGCTCACTCTCATCTCAATCTTCTCTCAAGAATAAGGCAAAATGCCTTTCCCTTGCCTTTTTGAGTGAACCCTAGGGTTCCTCTAATCTAATGGTGGAGATTAGATTAGATCAACGAAATAAATTAATTGCACATATTTTAATTCTCAAAATATTAATTTCACTCACCCACTTAAATTTATCAAAAAGTGACTTTACACTCTAAAGTAAAATTAAATGCTTCACTTAAGTCATTTAATGCAAGGGTCACTTTATTTCCCCTCTCTAAGTGACTAAGGCTAAAGTCACCTAGGGGAACACTTCCTAGGTACAAAATTAACACTCCCTCTTATCGAGGAAGGTGTTCTGCCCCACTTCCAGCTTGTCTCTGAAGAAGACAAACTTGCCCATCCCCAAAGATTTCATCAAAATGTCTGCTACCTGCTCATCAGTGGAAGTGTACTGTAAAGATATTGCGCCTCTTTGAACATAATCTCAGATGAAATGATATATGATCTCAATGTGCTTTGATCGGTCATGAAATAGTGGATTCTCAGAGAGCTGGATGCAACTTTGATTGTCACAGTAGATCACAGTAGGCTTCAGCTCCTGACCAAATAAATTCACTAGCAACTTGCGAAGCCATAAAGCCTCCCAGTTGGCCTAACTGGCTGCCATATACTCGGCCTCTGCAGAACTCAATGCAACAGATTTCTGCTTTCGACTGAACCGCGAAGCTGCTGCCGAGCCCAAACTGAAACAACATCCCAAAGTGCTCTTCCGTTTTGCCACACTGCCTGCTCAATCTGAGTCTGAAAAACCAACCAATTTGATCCCATCTGACCTCCTGAAGATATACCGCTGTGCTGCAAGCCTCAGCCCAAAGAAAGAAAGGAAGAGACTGGTCATGTAGCATAGCTCAGGCTGCTCCAACAATGGACATGTTCTTCCTCTTTGCTACTACATTCTGCTCTGGAGTATATGGAACTGTCAACTGTCTCCTGATACCCTCCTATCTGCAAATTCCATCAAACTCTTTGGAGGTATACTCACCCCCGTTATCCGATCTAAGAACTCAGATCTTCCTCCCTTTTTGGTTCTCCACAAGAGCTTTGAACTCTTGGAACCTCTGCAAGACTTCCTCGGATTTCTTTCTCTCCAGAAAGTAGATCCAGGTCTTCCTAGAATGGTCATCAATGAATGTCACATAATACTCGTATCCTCTCAAGGAAACAAAAGACATCGGTCTGCATAAGTCTGAATGTATCAAGTCAAAGGTCCTTGCTGACCTGTTATCACTGCTCGGAAAAGCAGTCTTGGTGTACTTTCCCAAAGCACACCCCCTGTACACATCACTCTGCCCTGTGCTGAACTCCGGTAAACCTGTAACCATATGTCTCAACAACCCTAAGGCTGGATGATGCAAGTGAGCCATCCTCCTATGCCAAAGCTCACAAAGCTCACTGTTGCTGCTATGTGCCAAGGCACGCCGAGGCTGAAACAAGAGCCTATACAGTTTCCCACATCTAACTCCAATGGCAACTGAAGCAGATGGTCCTGCAGTCTTGGGAAACATATGAACATGTCCATCTAGGAAAGACACCCCAAGACCTTGATCCTCGATCATGGAAACTGAAACTAGGTTCTTCTTTAGCCCAGGTACATACAATACATCTCGCAACACCATGGGACTCATGGACTCCCTCTGAAAGGTAATGGTCCCACGCCCAACAACTCTGACTACTGAGTCATCTCCCAACACAACCTCCACATCTGTCTCTGTCTGTGAAAGCTTGGAGAACATCTCACGAGCACTTGTCATGTGGCTTGAGGCTCTGCTATCTATATACCAAGTGTTGGAAGTAGATGCATTGTAGGAATGGTCTATCACCAGGGAAAACTCCCTCTGTCTGTCAACATCCACACTGGTGAGAATAGATGCTCTCTCAATCTCAATATGCCCAGTGCACAGTGAAAACTGACTCTGAAATCTCGCGGCAAAGTCATCAACCTCCGCTGAAGCTGCTGTCTATTGCTGCTTCTTCTTCTTCTTGTTCAGACACTGCCCAACATAGTGTCCCATCTTGTGACATGCAAAGCACTTTACAGAGCTTAGATCCTTCTTCTGCCCATCCTGTTGCTTGGCCCCACCCTTCTTGGAACCCTTCTTGTTCTTCTTCTTCCCGTTCGTTGGCAAGGCCACATCCTCCTCATCCTCCCTACTAGTCAAAGCATTGCACTGCAAGAAACCCCTCCGAGTCTCCTCCTGAACAAAATCATCATAGACCCTGTCCCATGATGGTAAGTTCTCTCTAGCCACCAAACCTTGTACAAACACAACCCAAGGTGCAGTCACCCCATTCAAGGCTGTCCGCACTAGCTCAGGACCAGTAACAACCACCCCAACAGCTGCAAGCTCATCTCTCACCTAAGAGATCCTAGTAAGATAGGCCATACAAATCTCTCCTTTGACCATCTTGATATACTTCAGCTTCTCCCTAAGAACCATCTTCCTATTCTCATTAGAACTCTGAAATAACCTGGTCAAAGCACTACACATCTCATGTGCATGATCCTTCGCTGAAATGTGTGGAATAACATGGTCTTTAACAACATCCACGATAATTCTCATGGCTTTAATATCCTTCTTCCCAAAGGCAGTTGCTGCTACAGGATCAGTGGTAGCACTGGGAATGACAATGGGGTGAGTTATAGTTTTGTTGACAACCTCATCCCACAACTCATTCTTTCTCAACAAAAATATTATCCTAGCCTTCCAAGAAACAAAGTTCCCTGCCCCATCAAGTCTATCTTCACTTCTCAATCCGGGAGAAGACATCTTTCTCAAAAACAAGTTTCAGCAAAAATCTACTGTCACAAGTTTTTTCTGAATTCTGGAAATGATTGTCAGCCTGCAAATATTTAGTTTTCTGCCCCACTCAGCACTGATACCATGTAGATTTTTCACAAGTTTCAGCCTCCGGTTACAAGTTAAAAAATTTGTCTCAGTTAATTTGCAAACCTAGAAATTTAAATGCTGGAAATAAACATAAATTTCAGACTTAATAACACTGCTGTAACTTCACTTTTTCATGAACAAAAAGTAAATAAAATGCACACCATTCAACACACAATACTCATAAATTTTTAGCCAATGGCCCTGGAAAAACCCACAAAGGGAAAACTAGTCAGAGAGAGAGAGAGTTTTATTAATCTTCAGGAAAAAATCAGATAGTCCTTTTACGGTAAAAAGTACAACTTATCTCAACCCAACAGGCTGCCTCGTTTTTCGTGCAAATGATGCCTCGATTTTTGTGCAAGCTTCTTCTCGAATACATTGCCGAAATACCAGCAAATACCCAACCTCGATTTCTGTGCAAGAATGACAAAATCTTGCCCTCGAAAACTGTGCCAAATAGTACCTTAACCGTACTGTACGGACAACATTAAATGCTGTCGTACGGCCTCGAAAAACATCCCTGAAACGACTGCATGTGCCTTGGGATTCGTGATGTCCCTTTCCTTGAAAACAGTGCTTGAGTTTTTACCTCGAAAACTGTGCCAGAATCTGTATAGTACGGATGGAAATAAGTGCAGTCATACCACTTCTCAATTTATGTGCCAGCAATTAATGCAGGCTGTACTCCTTGAAATCTGTGCAAGCTATTAAGTGCAGCCGTACTCTCCACGTTTTTGGTGCAAGCTATTTAATGCTCCTTGGTTTTCGTGCCCACTGAAAATCTATCTCAGCTGGGTGCCTCGAAACTCGTGCCCTCTCTTTCTTCTTCTTTCTTAGCTCACTCTCATCTCAATGTTGTCTTAAGAATGAGGCAAAATGCCTTTTCCTTCCCTTTTTGAGTGAACCCTAGGGTTCCTCTAATCTAATGGTGGAGATTAGACTAGATCAACGGATGAAATTAATTGCACATTTTAATTCTCAAAATATTAATTTCACTCACCCACTTACATTTATCAAAAAGTGACTTGACACTCTAAAGTCAAATTAAATACTTCACTTAAGTCATTTAATGCAAGGGTCGCTTTATTTCCCCTCTCTAAGTGACTAAGGCTAAAGTCACCTAGGGGAACACTTCCTAGGCACAAAATTAACACAATGTGTCTTGGACTTGCAATTTTTGCAAGAATGAGTTTAAGAGCACATACTACCGAGTTAAGGGCCATTTGTTGGGCCTTCCTTCTTGTGGGATTTCTTCATGTAAATGTGTGGGTGTTACCCAAAGGAGAGAAATGGGAAAGGAGGATCAAGAAGGTTTAGGCAATATAGTAGCAGCAAGCAAGAAAAATGATGAGGATCCTCTTCCATTCTTAAGGAAACCCTCTACCATTCGGCCTCCATTTCCACCTAGTAGAGGTGATACACATCCAACAAGAAAGAGACCATCTTCAAGTGGTCCAATGGACAAGGTTTTCTAACAAGAGGCGCGAGAAGAGGTGGACCTCACCATTGCATTCTTTTTCTACTTCAACTTCATCTCATTCAATGTTGCACGGTCACCATTGTTTTTTGAGATGTGTTGAAGTATTAGTGACGAGCTCATTCTGGTTATGTGCCTCCTGGTTTAGAGAAGCTTGGAACCACATTGTTGGTTAAGGCAAGGAAGGAGGTGGACAAAATTTTTGAGCCAATTAGAGCAACATGGCTCTCATGTGGAGTGAGTATTGTTTCCGATGGATGGACGGATCTAACACGCCATCCACTCATCAATTTCATGGTATCTTCCCAAAATGGACCGGTGTTCTTGAAAGCGGTGGATGCTCTTGGGAAATACAAGGATGCACATTTTATGGGTGAGTTATTCATCAAAATCATTGAAGAAGTAGGTGTTGATTCTTGTGTACAAATCATCACAGACAATGCACCTGTTTGCTGTTGAATTATTGTAACTTCGAAGTGTATTCACTTATTTTACCCCGATGTTCCTATCGAAAGAATCATTTGTATTTCATTACACCCCGATGTTCCTATCGGGAGAATCACTATGAGTCATGGGGAAAAACCCTCCGTTGTAAGTCGGGTCATTAGCACCCTCATTAATATAATATTAAGTTGTTTGAGTCCTCCTAGAGAAGTCGGCCTAGTCAATTTTAGTGGGGCCGACTTGGTGGAGTAAACTGTTAAGTGAACGAAAGAATATAAATAGGAGAGAGGCGCTCCTCATTTGAACACACAATCACTCACTTGTGTAGCGCATAAGAGAGAGAGAGAGTCTTATCTGCAAGGAGGAGAAGGACCAGTTTGAAGTCTTGTCTTTTATCTTTTTTATCATCTATATTGAGGAAGCTTTTCTTGCTGGGTTTTTTCCCATTAGGGTTTTCCCAGGGTAAATCTGTGTTGATCTTGTGATACTGTTTCTTTCAGTGATTCTGTCTATATGCTTTTTTTCTGAAATTGAATTGAATGCTGATAATATAGCTTAGCATATGGAATCTTAACATGGTATCAGAGATAACCTGAATAGGACAGCTTTCACAAGGTAAAAAAGCCCTCTCTCTCCTCGACAAGAAATTAGGGTTTCGGGAAAAATTTTGATTTTTGAAGATTTGATTGCATGGAAAGTGTTATCCACTTATTTGTACCATAGTTGGATTAGCTGAGGAGCCGCCGGTTGACAAACATGATAAATGTTTGATTCCAGTGTATCAGATGATCCGCCTTTTGTGTCTAGCCTGTTTTGGCTAGTCAGTTTTTTGTTTGAATAATTTTGACCATGGCCTCGCGAGGTTTGTAATAAAATGTGCCAGTAGGGTGTTTTGAGTGGTTCGGTCTCCTAACACGTAGAATCTCAACTAAGGTATTCCAGGGAGTTTTTTGCCCTTGACAATTATGCTTTGCCTATAGCCGAGTATAATTGACGAGGTTTTCTCCCGCTTCCTCCAAAGCTGGAATGCCCGATTTTGAATTTTGGGCCTTGGGGGTTATTAGAGCCCAACTAAGTGTATATAAACCTACTAGACATTATTAGAATAGAGCATGGTCATGTCCTAAGTCAATAGGACCTTTAAAAATTTTCCGAACTTTTTTTCCGAACGAGTTAAAAAATAATTTTTAAATTTTTAAATTATTTCCCTAAGTTTTTTGATTAATTTTTCCATAAATTAATTGGAAAAATCCCGTTTGTAATAAGCTAGTCATCCGGACCTCGAATTCAGTGATTGAAGGCTCTAACCTTAAGCCAAAAATCATTCTTGATCAGCCAGCCAGTCAGATCCAACTTTTAGATCATCAATTAGACACATAATGCTCATTTTCTCAAAAAAGTCATTTTTTGGAAAAAAAAAGATTATTTATTAAAAAATGATTATTTTGGAGAAAATTCAAAACTCTCCAAATTAATCCAAATTCAGCGAAATAAAAGGCTAAATGACATCTCAGTGGGCATTTATGATGATTGGAGTTGTCATAACTCAGCTTCAGTCAGCATTCAGTGAGCACTAAAGATATATTCAGTTAACGGACTTGTCATCTCCAGCTAAACTACCGAATTGGATGAGATGGAGAGCACTCATTGGTTTGATGATTTGATCGAGGCAGAGACTGATGATTACACCGGCAGTGGCCTCTCCAGACCTAGCAGCATCTCCTCCATACCTAAGAGACGCCTTCACCTACTAGCTCACGCCCCTCTTCATCATTCATGCCTCTCCTCCTCAGGATGGCGTCATCCACACGTGTGGGCTCAATAATGGCTTGAATTCAGTGCTTAGGGTTGGAGTGGGGGCGCCTTGCTTAGGTGGACGCCTCCCCTCACTCTCAGCTCATCTTCTTCAGGTCTGGTCTTTTAGTGGTGGCCGGTCTGGTTAGGTCTGGTTTTCTGGTTTTAGGGTTTTGGGTTCTTCTTTCATTGTATAAATAGAGGCTTCTTTAGCTCTATTGGGATGGACTTTTGTGTAGAGAAACTCTATCCAAACTCTGTAAATGCTTGTTGCTTTATACAACCGTGGAATAAATTTTAAGGCTTTGGAGGCTCATATGGTTTGTAAAATGTGGATGAATGCTCTTGGTGAATGAGGTGATAGTGTTTCAATTCTCTCCTTTCATGCTTATGTTGGTTAATGATTCATGCTTTAGAAAGCTTCTGTAAGCACGTAAGATCAATTATTTGAAGTTTCAATTTAATTGTTTATGGTTTCACTCTTAGAGATTGAAAGTAGCATTGGTTATTCAGTTATATGATATGCTCTTTTATATTTCAATTGGTAAAACATACATGATCTAATCCATCTTTTGGCAAGTGTTTGAGTTGAATTTGTGCAGATCACTTCATCCAATCAAGTAGGAGTTCGAGCTCAGGTGCATCCTCTGCTCTTGAAGTCAAGACAACTTCCGGAAATTTCAAGCTTCAAGGAATCCAAGCATCATCAAGAAAAGCCACAGGTTTGAATGTTTTTCTTTATTTTTATTCATCTTTCAAAGTTTAAGAAATTTTTACATTCTTGGGTTAGGGCAAGGTTTGGGCTAAAGTGAACATTCATTCACCAAACTGTATGCCCCTGTTGGCTGTCCCGTCTTCAATTTTCAGCCATCTTTCACTTTTTATTGCAGCCTTTCTTTTCTCCTCTTTCGCTGCCCACTTTTGCCCTCTTTCTTCACTTTTTGCAGCCCTCTTTTGTCCTCTTTCTTCACTTTTTGCAGCCCTCTTTTGTCCTCTTTCTTCACTTTTTGCAGCCCTCTTTTGGCCCTAATTTGTAGCCTCATTTACCCTTTTTTGCAGCCACTTTTTGGGCCCTAGTTTCGGCCTTCTTCCTCACTTTTTGCAGCCCTCTTTCTTCAATTTGCAGCCCCTCTTTCACATTTTCTTTCAGCCTTTTTTGACCCTACTTTGTCCTCTTTTCATCCCTTTTTCACTTCTCTTTTCGTGGCCTTTTATTCCTCTTTTTCTTCTTCCGGTTTTGGTAAGGGTTGGGTTCGTTTTTGTCACTAAGTTTGTAGATCTAGTTTCAATTTGTTTTTGTGAACTAACACCATAACGAGTTAGTGTTCAAAGCTCTTAGTTTTAGGCAGGTGAAGGAGAGCCCAAAGGCTAAAAGCAAGCAAGGAAGCAAGCAAGAGCAAAAAGACCAAAACATCTCCCTCCTCTTTCTTCCCCTTCTCACCATCTGCTCATTCAAGAAGAAGCTGAACACAACAAAGCATTGTAAATTATTAATAAAAAGGCTAGTGGGAGCAAGCCTCCCATCTTTTCTACTTCCCCTATTTGGGGGAAGTGTGTCTTGTGTTCCTTCTCATTTTTTTTCTTAGTGTAGTTTTAACTTAAAGCATTTAGCTTAGTTCTCTTGATTAGACTTAGTTTTCATTTCCATTAATTGCTAGTTGTTCATTAAGTGTAACTACTAATTGCTAGATTAGATTTTATTACTTGCATTGTGGTGTATCTTTCTCTATAATTGTTAATCTTAAAAAGAACCAAAATCTCTTGAATCTCACCGTAAGGTGGATCAAGAGTGTTCTCTGTCGGAGAGTTTGTTTAACTGTCTTTCTTTTATTTTCATGCATTCTACTGTTTGCTAGTTTAACTAATTAATTATTAAGTCTCTTGAACTTGTCAGAACCCAAGTCAAGAGCACTCTCTATCGGAGAGCATTATTAGATTTGCACATCCTTGCATTAGGCATTTAGATTAGACAAGTCTCTTAAACCTTTGTCATAAGACAAGGTCAAGAGCGCTCTCTGTCGGAGAGTTTTAATTAACTAGTTTAATAAAACTTGCAACACACACCCCTTTAATTAATTAACTCCCTCCCGTCCTTGCCGGAGTATGCTCTGACCGATCTCAGATCGGAGTACCCAGAAACGACACTAGATCTTTAAACCCTGCAAGAGTAATTTAATAAAACTTAACACCCCGTAACCAACGCACCGGCGTTGTAGGGAATTTTCCAAAGTACTTCCTAGTAGAGGTGCCAGAATCCTGCTGTCTAAGCTTCTCAGCTAGCTGGTCAATCTTCGCGATACCAGCCTGGGATACTGGGCGGGCCCGGTATGTATTCAACGGAGGGAACTTAGAATATTCTCCCGGCTTTTGACAAACCTTCGTTGACACTTAAATCAAGAGCACATAAAATCTTTAAAACCTACCAAGAGCATTCGCACAATCTAATACTCACTAGTTGGATTCCTAGACTTATTATTTTATTTGGCGCATTTCAGTATCATTGACTCCATAAGACACTGGTCCTTGGTTAAATTTGCATAATTATCTTATATTGATCAATTGTCTGTGGTTCATTATAATTGCTATCACTGAATGCTTAATTAAAGTCTGGAATTTTTACTTATCTTTTTAATCTCTTGTTAGCAACGTGGATTGCTTTTTGACTATGTGTCATATTCATAATAAGTAAACATCTTCAAATCATAATAACTCCTAAACAACACCCATCCGCATCCGCAACCTTTAAGAACACTTTAACAACTTAAGAACCATAGAAACTCTTTTGTAGGGACTACCCCCCTTGGCTTCGTTAGGAGTTAGCTTAAATGGAGGAGCTAGGAGTAGGTGACAGTACCTAGTTCTGTGCTTGCCCCCAAGGTCACACCTCTCCCACTTTCCTAAGTGAGGAGACAACTTTCATTAGATTTCTGCTGCTGGTGTGTAATCGGCGGACAACAGAAAGTTGCGCCCTCCTAGAGCGCATCTACTGAGCCTGAGATCGAGATTTTTGAGTGGGTAGATCTTCGGAAAATTCAAACCCTAGTTTGACACTGGACCAAAAAATTGCAGAAATCCAGTGAACCAGAAAATTGCACTGCAGAATCTCGCAAGTCAGATTTGAAAGGTGAAGACTTGAGATCTCCAAAAACCAAGCACACCAGTCAACTCGCCTCAGTCAAGCGCATCTCCTGGTAAGATCAGTTTCTCATTTTCCAGATTTTCAATTTTTCGTGACCTCTTGTCAAGATGGCGCCAAGCACCAAGCTTGAGGACAAACTAGAAGGCATAGAGAATTATAGAGCATGGAAATACAAAATGGGCCTCATTCTCAAGGAGAATGATCTTGAAAAAGATATCAAGGATGAAGTTGCAGAACCTGAAGAGGCTGAAGCTAAGGAGAAGCACAAGAAGGATTTGATTAGGGCACAAAGGATTATTGCTGACTCTATCAAGGATCACTTGATCGCTCATGTATCATCCAAGAAGACTCTGAAATAAATGTACGATGCTCTAGCAAGGATGTATGAAGGTAGAAACATCAACAAAAAGATGAATCTAAGAGCTCAATTGAAGAGCACCAAGATGAGTCACGGAGAATCCATCTAGGACTATTTCACAAGGGTCTCCCAATTCAAGGAACAACTAGAAGCCATTGGAGACAACCTTGATGAAGATGATTTGGTTATGATTGCTCTCAATGGTCTCACTAGACCCTGGGAGTCATTCATCCAAATGATGTTTGCCAAAAAGGAAAGCATGAAGTTTGATATTGTATGGGAAGATTGTATTCAAGAGGAGGCTAGAGTGGCCAATAGAGAAGCTCTACTGAAGGAAGATGATCAAGCCCTAGCCACCCATACCAAAAGAAGAAGAAGTCAACCCAACTTCAAGAAGGGAAACCACAAGGAGTCTCAACCTCCCAGAAGGTTCCAAAGAACAAGAGAAAGTCTCCCAAAGAGGGACTACTCCAACTTTCAATGTTTTCATTGTGATAAGGTAGGACACATTGCCAGAAATTGTCCTTTGAAGAGAGAAGAATACAAGAAGAGGAACAACAACAAAAGACATCATGCACATCTAGCTGAAGATGAGAATGAAGAAGAAGAAAAAGAAGGACCTCAGAGAAAGCAAGCAAGAGAAGATGCAGAGGAGTATGTACTATTTTCTGCACTCTCTAGGTCTGTAACACCTGGAGAAGAGACTTGGCTTATTGATAGTGGTGCTTCAAAGCACATGACAGGACAAAAGAAAATTCTGTCAAAACTTGAAGAAAAGAACTTTCCTCAGAAAGTATCTCTAGGAGATGACTATCAATATCCAATCAAAGGAATTGGTGAAGCAAGCTACAAGCTTGATTCAGGAAATCCCCTGAAGATGAAGGAAGTTTTATTTGTACCAGGTCTAAAGAAGAATTTACTTTCTATCTCGGCTTTAGATGAGAAAGGATACAAAGTTGCATTCATAGATGGCCAAGTACTCATGTGGCCCAAAGGAAAGACAATTGAAGATGCAGTTGTCATCGGTGAAGAAGAAGGAGGCCTGTATAAACTCAAGGGACATCAAGAAACAACCCTTGTTCATCAGACCACTAACCCTAGTGAACTGTGGCATAGAAGGCTTGCCCACATCAATTACAAAGCACTACCTCATGTGAACAAAGTAGTGATGGGATTACCAGACTTGAAGATCAACCATGAAGTCATTTGCAAAGGATGTGCGAAAGGGAAGAATATCAAGAATCCATTTCCGAAGAGTGAAACAAAAACTAAAGGTACGTTGGAATTGATTCATTCAGATGTGTGTGGTCCAATTTCTTCCACATCTTTGAGTGGTTTTGAATACTATATTACATTCATTGATGACCATTTAAGAAAGACATGGATATACTTCTTGAAAGCAAAGACTGAGGGTGTTTGAAAAATTCAAGGAATTCAAAGCCTTGATAGAAAACCTTTCAGACAAAAGGATCAAGACACTCCAATCAGACAATGGCGGAGAATATACTTCAAAATAATTTGAAGCCTTTTGTAAAGATGTTGGAATCAAGAGGGAACTAACTACTCCCTACAATCCTCAACAAAATGGTGTTGCGGAAAGAAAGAACAGAACCATCATGGAGGCAGTGAAGACAATGATATATGATCAAGAGAAGCAGCAAGAACTGTTGTCTATGTACATAATAGCATATCTCACAGTGCCCTTGGATTCAAGACTCCAGAAGGGATGTTCACGGGAAAGAAGACTGAGGTAAGTCACCTCAAGATATTCGGTTGTCCAGTATATGTTCACATACCGAAAGAGAAAAGAACCAAGTTGGACCCTTCCGGAAAGAAGGGAATATTTGTTGGATACTGTGAAGTATCCAAGGCATTCAGAATTTACATTCCTAGATTCCAT
This sequence comes from Pseudotsuga menziesii, assembly GCA_001517045.1. NCBI lineage: Eukaryota > Viridiplantae > Streptophyta > Pinopsida > Pinales > Pinaceae > Pseudotsuga > Pseudotsuga menziesii. The sequence goes on along the minus strand of LPNX010307481.1, from coordinate 1,519,658 downwards.
CACATGGAAATCAGTAGAGACGTAACATTTGATGAAGAAGTAGCTCTCAAGAGATCCAGAAAATGTCAACATGAAGAAGTATATGAGGAAGATGCACCTTCCAGAAATGTAGAGGCTACATTCCTCCCTGACGATGAAACACCTGAAGATCATGATATGACAGAACCACAAGAACCTCCCACGATGGAGATATCACGAGAGAGAAAGCCTTCTTGGGCAAAATAAATTATACAAGAAGCAAAAAGATATGGAGCTCTTGAAGGCTCCACCAGGATAAGCAAGAAGCCCAAGCCATTTTCCAGCTATGTAGCTTTGATGTGTGATCTTGTGGATCAAGAACCTACAAACTATGAAGAAGCTGTACAGAAGAAAGAATGGGTAGAAGCAACGACGGAAGATTACCAATCAATAATGAATAATGATGTTTGGGACATAGTTCCCAAACCATAAGACAAGAGTGCAGTATCTTCCAAGTGGATTTACAAGATAAAACATGCAGCTGATGGAAGTATAGAGAAATACAAGGCAAGATTTGTGGCTAGAGGTTTCTCTCAGAAAGAGGGAATTGATTATGAAAAAGCATTTGCACCAGTAGCACAGTATACTTCGATTAGAGCCATCATGGCAATTGCCTCCATGATGAAGTGGGGCTTACACCAGATGGATGTGAAGACAGCCTTCCTGAATGGTGTGATTGAGGAAGAAGTATACATAGAACAACCAAAAAGGATCTGAAGTTGAAGACAGACAGACTCACGTATGTAAGTTGAAGAAGGCCTTGTACGGGTTGAAGCAAGCTCCTAGAGCTTGGTATGGAAGAATAAACAGTTTCTTGACAAGCTTGGACTTTACCAAGAGTAAAGCCGATCCTAACCTTTACTTCAAGGTTATAGAAGATGAACCTGTCATACTATTACTATATGTGGATGACCTATTTTTGACAAGGAATGAGAAACAAATTGTAGAATGCAAGAAGAAGCTCGTTGAAGAATTTGAGATGAAAGACCTTGGGTTAATGCATTATTTCCTAGGTCTGGAAGTGTGGCAAGGTTCAAAAGGAATATTTCTCAATCAGGGAAAGTATGCTGTAGAAGTTTTGAAAAGATTTGATATGTTGGAATGTAAAGCCTTGGCCACACCCATGGATACCAACCTGAAGTTGTTGGCTGATGAATCATCAGAGTTGGTGGATGTGACTCAATACAAACAAATTATTGGGTCGTTGATGTATCTAAGAAATACCAGACCAAACATTTGTTTTGCTGTGAACACCTTGAGTCAGTATCTAGTTCAACCTAGACATGTTCACTTGGTAGCTGCAAAACATGTGATGAGATATTTGAAAGGAACTATAGACTTTGGTCTATACTATGATGGAAACCATGACTACAGATTGTATGGCTATACAGATGCAGATTGGGTTGGAAGTGTCTCAGACAGAAGAAGCACATCAGGTGGATGTTATTGTCTGGGGTCTTCTATGATTTCATGGTTTAGCCGGAAACAGTCCAGTGTTTCTCTTAGCATGGCTGAAGCAGAATATATAGCAGCTTGCTTTGCTAGTTGTGAAGCCATATGGCTTCGGAAGTTGATGTCAGGTTTTTTTAACCTGGAGTTGAATACCACAGTGATTCTATGTGATAACCAGAGTTGTATAAAGATGACGGAGAACCCAGTGTTCCATGATAAATCGAAGCACATAGAAATCCGGTATTTCTACATTCGAGATATGATACAGAAGGGAACCATAAAGCTCCAGTATGTGAGTACCGATGAACAAGTTGCTGATGTGTTGATGAAGCCTCTATCTCGAATAAAGTTTGAATACTTTCGAGACAAGCTTGGTGTTGTTCGGAAAGACCTTCCCCGAAAGGGGGAGCAGTGATGTAGCAGTGAGATTGTATCATCCCTGGACATTTGTCCTAAAGTAATCCGTAGACCTATGTCTCCGAGAAAGAAGCATGATTGTATCATCCCTGGACACTTGTCCTAAAGTGATCCGGAGACTTCGGTTTTCGAGAATGTGGTAGGATTGCATCATCCTTGGACGTAAGTCCTAAAGTGATAGGGAGTGATTATCCCGTAATTGTATCCGGTGACTTCGGTTGTCAAGAATGTGGTAGGATTGCATCATCCTTGCACTTAAGTCCTAAAGTGATAGGGAGTGATTATCCCGTAATTGTATCCGATGACTTCGGTCTTCGAGAATGTGGTAGGATTGCATCATCCTTGGACCTAAGTCCTAAAGTGATAGGGAGTGATTATCCCGTAATAGTATCTGGTGACTTTGGTCCTTGAGAATGTGGTAGGATTGTATCATCCCTGGACTTAAGTCCTAATGTGATCCGTAGACTTTCGTTTGCATATTGTGGATTTCAGGTTGTTGATGATGATGATCTTGTTGATCGAAAGATCAGAGTATTGCTGTTGATGATGATGATGTTGCTGATCGAAAGATCAGAGGATTGCTGTTGATGATGATGATGTTGCTGATCGAAAGATCAGAGTATTGATGATGATGATGTTGCTGATCGAAAGATCAGAGTATTGATGATGATGATGATGATGTTGCTCAAAGTGTTGATGATGAAGATGTTGCTGATCGAAAGGTCAAAGTATTGTTGACGATGATGTTGCTGATTGAAGAAGACTAAAATACTAATGATGATGTTGTCGATTGATCCAAATGTTGCTGCTGCTGAAATTGAAGATGAAGACTATATGTCAAAGATGATGAAAAAGATTCCAATAATTTATAGATGTATCACCCTGATGATTTTGAAGATGCTCTCTCTCCTTCTCCTACTGCTATTGTTGTTGTTGTTGTAGAATACCCTTCTCATTAAGGGGGAGTGTTGAATTATTGTAACTTCGAAGTGTATTCACTTATTGTACCCCGATGTTCCTATCGGGAGAATCATTTGTATTTCATTACACCCCGATGTTCCTATCGGGAGAATCATTTGTATTTCATTACACCCCGATGTTCCTATCAGGATAATCACTAAGAGTCATGAGGAAAAACCCTCCGTTGTAAGTCGGGTCATTAACACCCTCATTAATATAATATTAAGTTGTTTGAGTCCTCCTAGAGAAGTAGGCCCAGTCAATTTTAGTGGGGCCAACTTGGTGGAGTAAAATGTCAAGTGAACAAAAGAATATAAATAGGAGAGAGGTGCTCCTCATTTGAACACATAATCACTCACTTGTGTAGCGTATAAGAGAGAGAGAGAGAGTCTTATTTGCAAGGAGGATAAGGACCAGTTTGAAGTCTTGTCTTTTATCTTTTTGATCATCTATATTGAGGAAGCTTTTCTTGCTAGGTTTTTTCCCATTAGGGTTTTCCCAGGGTAAATCTGTGTTGATCTTGTGATACTGTTTCTTTCAGTGATCCTGTCTATATGCTTTTGTTTTGAAATTGAATTGAATGTTGATAATCTAGCTTAGCATATGGAATCTTAACATTTGCAAGGCCACTGGCATGATTGTGGAAACTAAATATCCACATGTATTTTCATTTTGGACACCTTTCATTGCTAATTTGCTCATTGTTTGAACTTTGAATTTATCACAAAATTTATCTAGGGGAAAGGTCATTTTAATGATTTGAGTTGTTAGTGTTGTAGAGTCATTTATACTTGTTTTTTTTGCTCCTACAGATTTTTTGCACACCTTGCATTGTCCATTCCTTGAACTTAGCACTCAAATCCATTGCTTTAGATGTGACATGGATTGGCAACATTATTGAGGATGCACGCCATATCCGTAACTTTGTACAAAACCACACAAATGCCCTCACCATCTACAAAGAGTACACATCTTTCATTGCTGAAGATTGTAGATACTCAGTTTGCTTCCTCATTCGTCATGCTCAAGAGGTTGAGGGAGGTCAAAACCGCTCTTGGGTCCATGGTGATTTCAGAGTATTGGTCTTTCTGGAGAAAGATGGATCAAAGTGCTTCAAAAAAGGTGAAGGACACAATATTAGATGATGTTTGGTGGGAGAGGGTGGCTCTTACCATTAAGATCATGGATCCACTCATTTCTTTGTTGCGCTTTGCAGACATAGACCAACCCATCCTAGCGGATGTTTATGAGGGGTGGGATTCCATGATTGAGTCCATGAGGACCATTGTTATGGAGAATCAGTGTCCCAAGTATGAGACATCAACAGAGAACTTATGGTCCACCATTCAGGATATTCTTATCTCTAGGTGGGAAAAGAATTGCACACCTTTGCATTGCTTGGCCCACTCCTTAAACCCCAAGTTCTACAGTCAGGAATGGATCAATGGTGGGCCCTCACATAAAGTCCCTCCTCACATGGATGGAGATATTTCGCAGGGGAGGAAGATAGCATTTAGGCGGCTATTTCGGGATAGAGACTTACTTCATGAGCTGGAGGGTTTTGTAGAGTTTTTCACTGCTACTGAGAGATTTGGAGGCTAAGATATGGTTGGAGACATGGGAGTTAAGAAGCCCTATAATTGGTGGGAAAATCATGGGGCAACATGCCCTCTTCTACAGAAGCTAGCCTTGAGGATCATCTCTTAAGTTACATCATCCTCTAGTTGTGAGAGGAATTGGAGCACATATGGCAACTTGTATAGTTTGAAGAAGTGCAGGCTTGAGCTGTTGGAGTTTGTGCAACTTCAGAAGCTATTCTTATTGCCCTCCTTCAGGAATTGAACTTGTTGTAATCGTTCATCTAAACCCTAGAAAGAACAATGTAGTCCTTTGGGTGAAAAGCCGGCAATAAAACAATAAAATATAAATTATTATTGCTCCCCCAAGTGAAGTCGACCCCAGTTAATTTCTGGGTGGGAAAACAGTATAAATAGGCGGCGACTATCCTCATTATTACATATAACAGCAGCGCAGCAACACAAGTGAGGTGCATAGTTTCTGGCAGAAGTACAGCTACACAACAGCTCAGAAGAAGACTGTTTTCAGGGTTTCATCTTTGGAAAGCATTTCCATATGTTTCTTTTCTTTCTTCATTGTATTCTGATCTCAGAATTATTATCTCTAGACGAAGGTTGTTGGGTTTTCTCCCTATTGGGTTTCCCAGGTGAAAAATACTTGTGTTATTGTTCTGTGCTTTGTCTATCTTCTAGTGATCCTATTGATAAATGCAATTAAGATATACTGCTATAATCTTTAAGAAAATCTAACATGGTATCAGAGCAGTACTAGAAGATGACATTGTCGGAACTCTGTCGGCAGCCTGTCGAAACTAGGGTTTCATCTTTCAAGGTCTTCACTCAACCTTTTGGCAAAAAAAGAGCATTGGGAATTTCTCTCTAAGGAGGGGGCATCTTTTGGTGAAGACATGATTCGATTCTGAGAAGTTTCAATTTTGACCTAATTCTACCGCTGCATCAGAAATTAGGGTTTCCAATTTTGACCTACGTTCTCCACAGTTTTGGCTTGAATCTACCTCTACTTAACTCGCCTCTCTAGGGCACATTTACCTGTGGAGTCAGTTTTCCAAAACTCCAACTTTCATTTTTTGACCTAGCCTCTACTGGGGTCTCAGAATCAGATCTGCAGTCAAGATGATCTGCATGAAGAATGAAGATCGTACATTATTCTTCTTCATATCAGCTTTATCAGGTATGGTTCCCAACACTAGTGATACTTGGCTCATAGATAGTGGTGCATCTAGACACATGACAGGATATAAAGAAAGTCTGTCAGAAGTAGTTGAGAAAGATTCCCATCTCCGTGTTGTACTTGGAGATGATGCAAAACTGCACTGTGAAGGGATCTAGGGCTACCTCCCTTCAGCTAGAGACTAATGATACTCTACACTTAAGTGATGTGCTCTGTACCTGGTATGAAAAGAAATTTTGTTTCCATCTCATCCTTAGAAGACAAAGGATATCAAATAACATTTTCAGATGGAAAAGTACTTGCTTGGTAGAAGAACTCAAGCATGGATACAGCCAAAATAATTGGTATGAGAGAGGAGAGCTTGCATCGAATGAACAGTCTACCAGTCTAATCCCTAGTCCATGACTCTGCAAGTATGGTTGAGCTATGGCACAGAAGACTAGCTCATCTAAATTATAGACCTCTCCCAGCATTGAAGAACATAGTTACGGGTATACCAGTGCTGCATGTAGACCATGATGGAACATGTAGAGGATGTACACTTGGCAAGAATGCAAAGAAATCCTTCCCTGATAGTGAGCGCAGATCCAAAGAAATCTTGGATCTAGTGCACTCCGACTTGTGTGGCCCAATGACAACTGCCTCATTGGGAGGATATCATTACTATGTGACCTTCATTGATGACTACTCACGGAAGACTTGGATCTACTTTCTTAAGACCAAGGAATCCGAGGAAGTACTCAGTAAATTCAAGGAGTTCAAAGCACAAGTCAAGAATTTGTCAGGGAAGAGGATCAAGATTCTAAGATCAGATAATGGTGGTGAATATACCTCTACGGAATTCAATGATTTCTGCAGAGAAGTAGGACTTAAGAGGGAGCTTACAGTTCCCTACAATCCCCAACAAAACGAGGTTGCTGAAAGAAAGAACAGAATGATTGTGGAGGCAGCCAAAGCCATGATTCATGACCAGAGTTTACCCATGTTCTTATGGACAAAAGCATCCATAATAGCTGTATATGTACAGAACAGATTCCCACATAAGATAGTGAACAACATGACTCCTAAAGAAGCCTTTACAGGAGTAAAACCAGAAGTAGGTCACCTCCGAATCTTTGGCTGTCCAGTCTGCATACATGTGCTCAAGGAGAAAAAGACGAAGTTAGAACCTTCAGGCGAGAAGGGAACTTTCGTGGGATACAGTGAATCTTCAATGGCCTACAGAATCTATATCCCAGGATCCAGACAGATCGAAGTTAGCAAGGATGTGACCTTTGAAAAAGAAATGGCTGTCAGGAAAAGCGGAGGATCAGACATGGAGATTGATGATAAGGAATTGGAGATGAGATCATCTTCCTCTCCAGTTTAGAATGAGTTAGCAGGAAAAGATGAACCCATCGATCCCATTGATCTAGTTGCGACAGTTGATATTCCCGAAGATATGATAATAGGTCGGAAGACCTAGATGGGCACAACAAACCTTACATGATGCAAAGGGGCATGAAGCTCCACATGGCACTTATCGAGAAAGCAAAAGATCTCAGAGGTTCTCCAGTTATGTTGCATTGATGAGTCATATCATTGACTCAGAACCCACCACTTATGAAGATGCATCCATACACCAAGTTTGGAAGGATGCCATGGTGGAAGAATATCAATCCATCATGAAGAATGATGTGTGGTAGATTGTACCGAGACCTGAGGGGAAGTCAGTTGTAACTTCAAGACGGCTATACAAAATCAAACATGGAGCAGATGGGAGTATTGAAAAATACAAGGCCAGATTTGTTGCCAAAGGGTTCTCTCAGAAAGAGGGAGTCGATTATGATGAAACATTTGCTCTTGTGGCTCGAAACACTTCCATCAGATCGATCATTGCTATTGCTTCAGCTATGGGATGGAAGTTGCATCAGATGGATGTCAAGATTGCCTTTCTCGATGGTATTATTGAGGAAGAAGTATATATTGAACAACCAGAAGGGTTTGTTGTCCATGGAAAGGAGTCTCACGTATGCAAGCTGAAAAAGGCATTATATGGACTCAAGCAAGCACCTCGTGCTTGGTATGGACGAATAGACGGATTCCTGGTGATTCTGGGATTCACCAAGAGTGATGCAGACCCCAACCTTTACCACAAGGTTGTGACTAATGAGCCACTGATTTTGGTACAATATGTTGATGACTTGTTTCTTACCGGAAATGAGAAACTTATCTTATGGTGTAAGAAGAAACTCGCCTCTGAGTTCGAAATGAAGGATCTTGGATTGATGCACTACTTCTTGGGATTAGAAGTATGGTAGAGGAAGAAAGAGATTTTCCTAGGACAAGGAAAATACACCATAGATATACTGAAGAGATTCAGAATGTTGGACTGCAAGTCCATAGCTACTCCGATGGATGCAAATTTGAAGAAGTTGAGGGATCCTGCTTCAGATTCAAATTTGATTGATCCCACCATGTATTGCCAGTTGATTGGGTCCTTGATGTATCTGATGAACACCAGACCAGACATTTGTTTTGCTGTGAATGCTCTCAATCAATTCATGTGTGAACCGAGGCAGATTCACTAGATTGCTGCAAAACAGGTACTTAGATACTTACGTGGCACTGTGGGATATGGTCTACGAGATGATTCAGAACGTGACTTGAAATTGCAAGGGTTTACAGACTCAGATTGGGCCGGATGCACTACAGATAGGAAGAGCACTTCAGGATGTTGTTTATGTATGGGTTCTGCAGTAATTTCCTGGTGCAGTAGGAAGCAGAACTCAGTAGCTCTCAGTACTGCAGAGGCCGAGTATATGCCTGCTAGTTCAGCAGCCCAAGAAGCAGTTTGGCTTCGTAAATTCCTTGCAGGTTTGTTTGGCCAGATTCCAGAGCCAACCGTGATTCACTGTGATAACCAGAGTTGTGTGCAGATGTCAATGAATCCTGTATTTCATGACAAGTTGAAACACATAGAGATTCGGTATCACTTCATACGTGATATGGTGCAGAAAGGTGCAGTCGAGCTACAGTATATTCCAACAGATGACCAGACTGCAGATGTTCTCATCGAGCCTCTTCCCAGGATGAAGCTTAAATACTTTCGCGAAAGACTTGGAGTAGAAGAGAACGTATCCCTTCTTGAGAGGGAGAGATGACTGAGAGACATTTACCATACTTTTGCCCAGGTACCTCTACGTGTCTAGGTGCTCAGCCAGGTATGGGAGAAATCCCATCGGCAGATGAGATGGACAGGTAGTAGATGGTCGGGCTCAGATAGGTGCCTTTGCTCCTCCAGGTGCTCAACCAGGTATGGGAGTAATCCCATCGGTAGATGAGTCGGACAGGTAGTAGATGGTCGTGTGATTGCACATGTATCTCTACTCGTTCAGGTTCTCAGCGAGGTATGGGAGTACCCGATCGGCAGATGAGACGAACAGGTAGTAGACGTTCGTGCACGTGTGCTCATCCGGGATCTCTAGCTAGGCATGGAATTATTCCATCGGCAGTAGAGACAGATAGGTAGAAGAATATTCTCTCTCAGAAATCCGGATAGAACAAATTCATAAAGACACCCTTTAGTACGTTTAGAGATGATGGAGACAGTATAGATGTACAGATGAAACCTAGATGATCATGATGCTGATGAAGACCGAAGAATACCTTCCTTGTTGAGAGGGAGTGTTGGAGTTTGTGCAACTTCAGAAGCTATTCTTATTGTCCTCCTTCAGGAGTTGAGCTTGTTGTAATCATTTATCTAAACCCTAGAAAGAACAATGTAATCCTTGGGGTGAAAAGCCAACAATAAAAGAATAAAATAAAATTATGAATTAAAAATTATTATTGCTCCCCAGAGTGAAGTCGGCCCCAGTTAATTTCTGGGTGGGAAGACAGTATAAATAGGAGGCGCCCCTCATTATTACATATAACAACAGCGCAACAACACAAGTGAGGTGCGCAGTTTCTGGCAAAAGTGCAGCTACACAACAGCTCAGAAGAAGACTGTTTTTCAGGGTTTCATCTTTGGAAAGCATTTCCATATTTTTCTTTTCTTTCTTCATTGTACTCTGATCTCAGAATTATTATCTCTAGATGAAGGTTGCTGGGTTTTCTCCCTATTGGGTTTCCCAGGTGAAAATCACTTGTGTTATTGTTCTGTGCTTTGTCTATCTTCTAGTGATCCTATTGATAAATGCAATTAAGATATGCTGCTATAATCTTTTAGAAAATCTAACATGAGCAGTCCAGAGCAGAGACGATGGTGTATGTGCACACCAACCTTCGTCTTATTTACAGGAAGAGGGAGGAGTGGGTGAAAGGAAAGACAAAGATGTGGGATGTCTTTCTTGATGATATGGGTTTGGACAGCAGTACTGAGTTGGCATTAGCTAACCTAGATCTTAATGATCCAATGCTAGAGCCGGTGACATTTGATGATAGTGATCCTATGGAGGGGTCATCCTCCACACTAGCAGATATTGATCCTTAGATGGTTGAGGATGAGGAGGAGGAGGAAGAAGAGAGTAGTGATGAGTTTGTTGATTCAGGCATGGAGGAGGACGAGCACTATTGATAGATGAGACTCTTCATTCTTCCATCTTGATCTACACCTTTTTGCATTTACTATTACTATAGTACCGGTCTAGTTGGCATTTGCCAGTGGCATTCCCACATCTATTTAATACATTATACATTTTGATTTTCATGACTTAATGAAAAATATGGTTTTGACTCCTGAGTATTGACATTTTGATCTATGACTATCATGAGTATACTGTATCATGAATTATCTATGTGTCTCATAATCTCATTGCGATTAATGATTTGATTTGTAAATGTGTAATACTAATATACTAATTTAGTAATTACTAATGTTAAATGTGCATTGATTCTGATTTATATTGAATATTTGTAAAAATTTGGATCTATATGTCTATAATTTTAATATATATATATATATATATATATATAATGTGTCCTACGTGTCTTGATTCCGGGGGTCACTGTGTCCGTGTTGGACACTCGAATCCCCGTGTCCTCGTGTCCCGTGTCCCTGTGTTAGGTGACTTAGGTAAAAACATATTGTTTTTCTAGAGCTATTTCTTCATTTCACCTTGGACTTTATTACAAGCTCTAGTAATCCTAATCTAGGGAAGCCTTCCTTGAGTTGGAGAAAAGATCCTACCCAAGGAACAAAAGAGGATTTGGTGTGGTGACATTGGCCTCCCTCTTAGTTTCATCAAAATCATACCTTGAACTTTAGGACTATATCTCTAAGGGTGTGAGTTTGGGTGATAACACAACCAATGCTAAAAGGATGAGGCACTATATTTCTTGATATCTACACCCACGTCTTCATTGTGATTCTTTAAAGCTATATATCTAGTGTGGGTCTATGCCTTTCAATAAATTAGTGGGCCTTTTCCTCCTATGAACACTTTTCAAGATAACGAACATCCTCTAAAACAGGCCAAGAGATGAAGCTCTCCTTCTAAGACACACCTTTGACTACGCCGAACCCTAAAAATATCTCCACAGGTAATGCGGTCTTTAAATAATGCATGTGCTAAATAAACCAATGTTACTGTTTCAAGTACAACTCCTGAAATCTGCATCCTCTGCTAGGAATTCATGCACATACCACGTCTAAAATGGTGATAAAGGCATCACTCATTTTGCTGGTGTATTTTCTGACAGGTCTGAGATTCAGTGTTACAAGAATGGGCCCTAAAGCTGTCCAAGAGTAGAAGTATAACTGTGTTTATGTGGAGCTATCCTGCTGCTGGAACTGCACCTTTCAGATCACAAAACATTTTCTTAACTGATGTTTTAGGGTTTGAAATATTGGTTTGACACCACAGAATAAGGGCCCGATTTTTCACTGTTTTTCTCATCCTATTGCTTGGAGGTGTTTTCTGCCTACTGGAGGTGTTTTCTACTTGCTGGAGTGAAGGAACAGTGACCCTAGTTTTTTAGTAGAGATACAAGAAGATCAAATCAATGAAAAATGCCTTTTTAATTCAAACTATGTGTATATGTATATATTTTTTTCGTATTTGCTGATTTTTAACCTATCCAATTCAAAACTTTGACTCTTGCCTCGCTGATTTATTGTCGATTCCAAGTCTGGTGACTATGATATGAATACATGGTTTATCAGAAGTCATGTAAAATAGCTTGTTCACATATGAAATTTAAATAATAAGACAATTTAGTATGCATTTTTTTGTTTAAAGATATAGACAAATTCAGTTTATAACTTTTTATTGTCAGTTTGGTCCATTATAAAGGACTAAAGTTAAACAGTATATGATAGAGGAATATGCTTTCAACTGTGTCTTTTTGTTATGTATTTGTAAAAGGCACCCTGTAGATGCATGGCTTCCATTTTCTTATCATTACCTTTGGCACCCATGAATATGTTTAAATTTTGGTATTTATTTTTCTGCTAAATGTAGTAATGTGTCTTGCAGTGGTGATGAGCTTCATTTATCCAAATCTTGATAATGGGTATTTGACATTTATGTAGGTGGATCTGGACAATCTGAACCATGCAAAGTTTCCAAGAGCGGAGCAACTCCCTTTCATGGATTGTATCTTAGATGAAGGGGAGATGTTGTACATACCACCTAAATGGTGGCATTATGTGAAGTCCCTTAGTATAAGCTTTTCAGTCAGCTTTTGGTGGAATGTAGTAAGTAGTGATGATGAAGATGCCCAATAAATTGTTTATGTTGAAGTACATGATTTTAGCATGTTAATATAATCTTTTCTTTCATGTAAATAAATCTCTAGAGTGCCCTGAAAATGCAGTGCATGTGAAGATTATCTTTTTTCCCATGAGTAATTCTATTTGTGCATAATATCAGTACAAGAAAACATGTAAGGATCCAAATTCAATTGGATATATGCACCTTTTTATGCTTTTGTACCATGAACATCTTGTGACGCAGATAAGTGTATTTATTTCAGAATAGGGTGGGAGTGCCACTTTTTTCAAATTTTTGATAAATGAATGGTCAGATTTCAATGATCTTCGAATATTCTTCATCGTGTTCATAAATGGAGGATTCAGATTTAAGGAATTAACTTGGACGCAAGTTTTAATCCTGCAATTGCTAATGGGTATTAAAAAAATTCCAGTTTATTTGAATCTTTTCAGTGCACATGCAGCTATTCCAAGCATTTCCAGCTATTTCCCTCCCAATGCAAAACACAAAAAAGCAGATGTAGCAGTTCTTTAATTGGTGGGCAGTTCCCCATGATTATATTAGGGTTTTATATATGAGGAACCGTGTAATACCGTGCCTGAGATAGCAGCATCATTGTTAGGGTAATAGATTGCAGCAATTCTTTAATTGGTGGACAGTCCCCCACGATTATATTAGGGTTTTATATACGAGGAACTGTATAATACCGTGCTTGAGATTGAAGCATCATTGTTAGAATAATAGATTGATCGATCCACCCATTACCTCCTGGCAGTCTCTTTCATTGCTTGATCAAACACGACAGCAGTAGTTCCAACAACCACAGAGAATGGTATGATTTCTCTTCTAAACTTTAATTTTCAGGTTTAGCATTAGAATAATGGATGCACTGATAGGCTCATCTCAGTCAGGTGTTTTGGTGAATAAATTTTCTGTATCTAGTGGTGAATACATTTTCTGTAATTTTCTGCAAGGGTTGGTTTTGCCTTATGGAGCATTGTGATTGCCCATGGAACAATTTCAAATCGTGATATCTATCAGCATTTTCATCTGCGAGTGATGCAGATGTGCTAGTATCAGTCAAGGATATGTTGTATCTACAAAGAATGCTCCATCATAGCTTTGATAGGCTAGGCTATTTCCTTCTTCAGCGTGATGTGATAAATTAGGAAGTGTAGGTTTCAAAACTGCACTGAATTTTTGGAGATAAAATGTTGTAACTGCTAGCTTTAGTAATGCGATTGCAAGTCTGTTGTAAAAGGAAAATTACAACAATTTTAGTTTCTTTCCAAGTGAATTCTTTCCACTTCGCCGTGTAGATTTCGACCTTGACTTGCATCTCACAAAATTAGGGATAACATTGGGAATTGGAACCTTAGAATCAATCTGGATTCTAAGCACCGCAGCTCGATGGCTCGAAACGTTGACATAATTACTCCAACAATCGCAGTGTCTCCAACCTTTCACACCAATCTGGATATTATACAGTCGTTTTATGTATCATTTCCTAGTAATTGCATAGAAGTGTGGAAGAGTGTACAAGAGAAAAAAAGAGTTTTAAATTTTAAAGCATTTTGATTGTAGCAAACTTAAGAAGATTGCTTTTCAAATATTAGACCTATAAAAAACTGTGTAGTGAACCATCGAAGCTTCATTCAAGGTTGTTCCTTCATGGTTAGAAATTTAGATTTTGATGTGATTAATGTTAATTTCTGAACCTTGATCGGATTAATGTTCTCAATAATTGCTTAATTATAAACATAAATACATTGGTGTTGTTACCACCTAAGTTGCGCTTAGTTGGACTTTTAAGTGAGCGATCAAAGACAAACAATTACTTGTTCAAATTCTGAGCTCAGAAGTACATTCAGGCCTTGGCCCTTTTTATTTTTATTTTTTAAAACATGATCATACCCCACGACAAATTGTAATAAAACGACTTAGCATGATGGAATTATGTAAAAGGTTTGGCTTCCTAGGACTTAGTCATTAATACATTATTCTGGGGTGTTTTTTCCTTTTTAATTATATATCGTTTTTTAACGATTTATAATTTTCGAGTTTTTCACTCAAGCCTCCAAAGCGGAAATAATTGTCTTGGTGGTTAGGTCATGGGAGGTTTTAAAAACCGAAGTGTCAATGTATATTACCATGCTAGTCTTTGTTTTTTAGTCATATGAACATGTCCTTAGTCCCCCATAGTTTTTTTTAATATCCGAAAAAAATATTTTTTTTTTCTATTTTTCTAGGCTGATTTTTAATAAATTAATTGTAAAATTTTTTTAAGGCCTAAAAGTGTGGTTCAGAGGAAGAATTGGGCATGGGGGTGCTTGTTTTCTAACTCATAGCACCCACTTAACCCTTAAAGCCACTTTCCTAAGTTTTTCAAGTAATTATTAATCTCCAAAATTAATTTACTCGAAAAAACCCAAAAAAACACCAAAAAACTGGATAAAGTGAGAAATTCAACAACTCATAAAAACATGGAAACATGTCGAAAACATGTTCCATGACTTGGAAAAGTAAAGTGACAAGAAGATTTTGGAAGTTCAAATCATGTTATTTCCAATCAAATTGAGGCAATAGGAATTTCCTCATGAGGGGGGCGCATTCCTCCATGAGGAAGCACATCTTCCAAGAAAGCTTTATTCTTTAGCAAGTGTTTTGAGTTTTGGGAAGGCGGCATTGTAGTCACTTGTTGTTTCTTTTGTCAAGCTTTATCCAGTTCTTTCCAAACCAAACTAGACACCTTCCTTTAGCAAGTGCCCCCTCCTCATGCTTGGCTTCATCTATTTAAGAAAAGCAAGTTCCCTTCATTTTCCATTAGGAGTGTCGAACCTCTCCTTGCTTGTTATAATTATTTCAAGTTCATTGTTAATAGAAATCTTTAGAGGCTTATGTGGGTGTGGTCTATTGTGTTTTGATGTGCTATATTTTGTGAAATATTGAGGTAACTTGTGTCTCTTTGCAAAGCTTGTATATGTTTAGGATCACTGGCTTTTGAAGGGAACTATGTTCCAGTAAGATAATGAGTAATACTTTGTTGTTTACTTCTTATTGTTATTTGATAAAATAATGCTTAGAAATTTATGATCATTCTTGTTTGAATGCATATTTTCTCAAGTCTCTTTTATTGGTTAACATCGACATTTGATCCCTTTTGCAAGTGTTTGTAAGGTTTTACAGATTGCTTAAGTCGGAGGTTTGGATGAGAATGTTAGCTCTACTTCTCTTTTAGTAAATCTTACAGAAATGACTTCATCCTTCTAATCACACTTTGAGGATAATTCCATCACTCTTTTCTTACTTCTCAACTATGGTGATACCCTTTTGACACAAAAAATTAAAACTTTTCCTGGTTACCAGTTACTTTTAGCAGTGTTGATCAAATTAGAGCATTACAAAATATCATAAGCTAATCTAATTTATATATGCATTTACAAGTTTAGATCTGATTTTAAAAGACTTATGTGGGTGTGGTCTATGGTGTTCTGATGTGCTATATTTTGTGAAATATTGAGGTAACTTTTGTCTTTTTGCAAAGCTTGTATATGTTCAGGATCACTGGCTTTTGAAGGGAACTATGTTCCAGTAAGATAATGAGTAATACTTTGTTGTTTACTTCTTATTGTTATTTGATAAAAGAATGCTTAGAAATTTATGATCATTCTTGTTTGAATACATATTTTCTCAAGTCTCTTTTATTGGTTAACATCGACATTTGATCCCCTTTGCAAGTGTTTGTAGGGTTTTACAGATTGCTTAAGCCAGAGGTCTGGATGAAAATGTTAGCTCTACTTCTCTTTCAGTAAATCTTACAGAAATGACTTCATCCTTCTAATCACACTTTGAGGATAATTCCATCGCTCTTTTCTTACTTCTCAACTATGGTGATACCCTTCTGACACAAAAAAATTAAAACTTTTCTTGGTTACTAGTTACTTTTAGCAGTGTTGATCAAATTAGTGCATTACAAAATATCATAAGCTAATCTAATTTATATATGCATTTACAAGTTTAGATCTGATTTTAAAAGACTTATTTCCATAGATCTAACTCATAAAACTAAGTACTTGCATTATATATTTTATTATCATTTAAAGTACTTGAGTTATATGGTAAATTTTAATGCTTTAATTGATTAATATAGCACATTTAGCATAAGTTTGTTGGCTCTTTTGCAGCATTTGACGAACAGATAGAGAGAGGTGTTGGTGAATTTTTGACATATCAAGCCATCCGAGAGCTCTCATTTTTCCATATCTTTTTGTCAGACAATTTTAAAGCCTTCAAACTTGTAAACTTGTAATAATTATTAATAAAAGACCACAAGCATACCTTCATTGTAATAATTATTAATAAAAGAGAAAGTAAGTGGGCAGCCAAGCGCCCACACCCAATCCCCCTAGGGGGATCTGCGTCATTTCTTTTTTGTGGGTTGATGTTTTAGAGTAACTCATTTCTTTTTCTTATTTTATTTCTGATTGCTTTTGAAATAAACAAATCCGCTTGTGTTCCCAGGGTACCTGAAAAGGTAAACAAGAGTATCGATACTATGATTTTTAATAAACAAAGGTTTAATATAAAATCCTTAAAATTTAACAAGGCTTGTCTTCGTATGCTCTTGTGAACATTGCAGACTTTTGGCTGAAATGGTGGGACAATAAAAAATGGATTAGAGGGACTAGTAATTAGTCTCATGTTACAGTTAATTTTCAAGTGGAAACCCGATGTTTTTTCAATATTGTTAAGTTGTGGGAAAAGTCTTCAAGTGAAGCAGGAACAACTAGAAAGTGATTGTGGGGCCCCGTTATGCTACATGCTTGTTGGTGTAGTGTTGAACACAACCCCACAACCTAGCATTTTGATTATGTCATGCTTAGAGTAGGAAAATAAGCACCTTAAAGTGAACATTTGTTTTCTGTACTTGGGAATAATAATCTTTTTTGTTAGTTAAAGTTCCGTTTTTCTTTTTACTTTCTAATAAAGCAACTTAATGGTTGATTGGAATTTTACAAGATTTTGTGCTACTAAGGTTGGCTTGTCAAGTTGAGATGTTTTTACATATTATTAAAATTAGAAATTCTATGGTTCTTGCATGCTCTCCTTTCCTAGAGACCAGATCAAGCACACGTCCCATATTTGGAGCTAGATGTTACCACCTAAGTTGCACTTAGTTGGACTTTCAAGCGAGTGAGCAAACACAAACAATTACTTCTTCAAATTCCGACTTCAGAAGTCCATTAAGGCTTTCATAGACCTTTTTTTTAATTTTTTTTAAACTTGTTCATACCCCACGGGGAGTTGTAATAAAATGACATCATGTAAAAGGTCTGGCTTCCTAGGACTTAGTCATTAATACATTATTCTAGGGTGTTTTTTCTTTGTTAATACATGATGTTCAAATTTCGACTTTAGAAGTCCATTAAGGCCTTCATAGACATTTTAAATTTTTTTTTTTAAACTTGTTCATACGCCACAGGGAATTGTAATAAAATGACATCATGTAAAAGGTTTGGCTTCGTAGGACTTAGTCATTAATACATTATTCCAGGGTGTTTTTTCCTTGTTAATTATATGTCATTTTTTAACAATTTATAATTTGAGTTTTTCACTCAAGCCTCAAAAACTAGAATAATTGTCTTGGTGGTTAGGAATTGGGAGGTTATTAAAACTTTAGTGTTAATGTATATTACCATGCTAGGAATTTTATTTTAGTCATATGAACATGTACTAAGTCCCCCACGGTGTCTTTTTAATTTTCTGAAAAAATAAATTATTATTATTATTATTATTATTTTTTGTTTTGTTTTTCCACGCTTATTTTTAAAAAGTTAATTGTAAAATTTCTCTAAGGAATAAAAGTGTGGCTATGAGGACGAATTGAGCATGGGGGTGTTCGTTTTCTCACTCAGAGAAACCACTTAACCCCTAAACCCACTTTCATAAGTTTTCGAATAATTATTTATCTCCAAAATCAATTATTACTCGAAAAACAAAAAAAAACACCAAAAAATTGGATAAAGTGAGAAATTCGGCAACTCATAAAGTGAGTGAGCAAAGTAAAGCAACAAGTATCCTAAAGATTTTGGAAGGTTCAGTCATGCTATTTCCAATCATATCGAAGCAATGGAAATTTCCTCAGGAGGTGAGGCACATTCCTCCATGAGGGAGCACATATTCCAAGAAAGCTTTCTTCTTTATAACGTATTTTGAGTTTTGGGAAGGTGATGCTTTAGTCACTTGTTGTTTCCTTTGTAAAGCTTTATCCCATCTCTTTCCAAACCAAGTTAGACGCCTTCCTTTAGCAAGTGTGCCCCTCCTCATGCTTGGCTTCATCTATTTAAGAACTGCAAGTTCACTTCATTTTCCATAAGAAGTGTTGAATTGCTGCTTGCTTATTGTCGTAATTGTTTCAAGTTCATTGGCAATAAAAGGTTTTGGAGGCTTCTGCGAGTGTGGCCTATGGTGTTTGGATGTGCTATATTCTGTGAAATATTGAGGTAACTTGTGTCTTTTTGCAAAGCTTGTTATATGTTCGGGATTGCTGGCTTTTGAAAGGAATTGTGTTCCAGTAAGATAATGAGTAATCCTTTGTTGTTTACTTATTGTTATTTGATAAAATAATGCCTAGAAATTTATGATCATTCTTGTTTGAATACGTATTTTCCTAAGTATTTTTTATTGGTTAACATCGACATTTGATCCCCTTCGCAAGTGTTTGTAGGGGTTTGCAGGTTTCTTAAGCTGGACGTCTGGATGAGCATGTTAGCTCTACTTATCTTTCAATAAATCTTAAACAAATGGATTCATCCCTTCGATCACACTTCGAGGACGATTCCATTGCTCTTTTTTTTACGTCTCAACTTTGGTGATATCCTTCTGACACAAAAAATTAAAACTTTTCCTTGTTACTAGTTACTTTTAGCAGTGTTGATCAAATTAATTCATTACAAAATATCATAAGCTAATCTAATTTACATATGCATTTACAAGTTTAGGTACGATTTTAAAGGCTTTCAATAGATCTAATTCATAAAACTAAGTACTTGCATTTTATAATTTCTTATTATTTAAAATGCTTGAGTTATATGTTAAATTTTTATGCTTTACTTGATTAATGTAACACATTTAGCATAAGTTTGTTGGTTGTTTTGCAGCATTTGATGAACATATAGAGAGAGGTGTTGGCGAATTTTTGATATATCAAGCCATCCAGGGGCCCTCCTTTTTCCATATCTTTTTATTAGGCAATTTTAAAGCCTTCAAAGTTGTAAACTTATTGGCTCTTGATCTATAAAATACCACAAGCATGCCTTCATTGTAATAATCGTTAATAAAAGATAAATTAAGTGGGCAGCCAAGCGCCCATATTCAATCCCCCTAGGGCGATCCATGTCTTTTATTTTGTGGGTTGATATTTTAGTTTCTGATTGCTTTTAAAAATAACAAATCCATCTATGTTCCCTAGGTACTTGAAAAGGGAAACGAGAGTATCGGTACTATGATTTTTAAGAAACACATGTTTGATATAAAATCCTTAAATTTTAACAAGGCTTTAGTCCATGTATGCTCTTGTGAGCACCGCAGGCCTTTGTCTAGAAAGTTGGGACAATCATAAAGGGCTCAGAGTGACTAGTAATTATTCTCATCTTACAATCAATCCCCAAGCGGAAATCCAACGCATTTTGGATATTGTTAAAACATGGGAAAAGTTTTTAAGTGAAGCGGGAACAACTAGAAAGTGGTTGTGGGGCCCCGTTATGCTACATCATTGTTGGTGTAGTGTTGAACACAACCCCATGACTCCATCTAGCCCACATTTCATTGTGAGAACCACTTCTAAATAAGTCCAGACATATTCCTCGTATTCTTTGGGTATATCTGGAATTCCCTCTTCCCCTAATAATCCAGACCATTACTACAATAATAAAATCGATAAAAAATTAACCCACTCCCTAATCTGCTCATTTAATAATTTTAAAACTGACCAACGAGACAATTGCAATACTTTCTCGAGACATCACCAATAACCCCTTATACACAAGCACTACATTAGTACTGGTCTATTTTGCATCAATCATGCATTTACTTTTGGTATATAAGTTAATTTATGTGTTAAATGGAATGTTTATTTACATGCTGTTGATCTAAACTATTTGCAAAAGTCTTAGTTTCAGTATTTACATAATCTTAACTCTTAGAAACCAGTTGTTTTTCCTTTCATAGATTAATAACCTTAGATTATTTTCATAGGGACCACCCCCCTTGGCTTTGCTAGGAGAAAGCCTAGATGGAGGAGTCAAGATCAAGTGATAACACTTGACTCTTACTTGCCCCCAAGGTCACCCCCAGTGGCTTGAATATTTTTGCGATGTGACCCGAGGTGCGAACTAAGCAGCAACATTTTGGCGTTGTTGTCGGGGATAAATCTTTATTTGCCAAGAATATGACTTTTGTTCTCTTTTTGTTTTTCCTTTGTTTAATGATTTTTTAGATTAGTTTTTAATTTTTCACCTGGTGACTCCACTAACCTTTTAGATTGGAAAATGCTTGCATGAGAAAGAGGGCACATTCTTGAGAACAAAAGGGTGCATTCTAGAGCAGAGGAAGGAACAAAATTTTAGAGGGATTGAACACTCTTCATTTGAGGTTGGGAAGGATCCATTTAGGTTGAGTTTTCTTTTGAGATGGATTGGATTCATTAGCAAAGAAATCAGAGGTTGATCAGACAAAGAGGGGGCACATTCTTTGAGAGGAAGAGGGGCACTTCACTGGAGGTTCGGTTGAATGATTGAGTTCATCAGACAGTGAGAGGGAAATCACCAATAAGGTGATCCAGTAGTAGAGGGGCGTGAGGCCCAAGTCAAATAAAATATTCAGAGAGAGGCGCAATCAAAGAGGGGCACATTCTGAGAGAGGGGTTCGTTATCCAATCATCTAGCAGAGATTAGGTTTGAGTATCAAATCCATTGTCTTAGAGATAAGTTTGTGTTGGATCTATTCTATTGTACCTCATTGTAACTACTTGAAGATAATAAAAGTTATCCTATCTCTCATTGATTATCCAAGGTCACATTAACTGAGTGTCCAGTTTATGTGTGATTTTTTTTAGTAAAAGAAGTAAATACATCTCATGTGTTTCATGATATAAATAATTGTTTGAGCTAATATACATTCTCTGGGATTGAGAATTGGGGTTTAGCATCTTGCATGTGATTTAGAGAGACTTGAGAACGAGTTGAGGTCAAGTATTTTTCAGAGCATTGAAAATTTACATTGTAACCATCATTCACCTATATATTGTTGATTAAGTTGTCATTGATGCCAACATAGGACTTGTAGTGGCCCCTCAGGTTGTCATTGATGCCACCAAGGTCCCCTACAGTGGACAAGCTTGACAAACAGATATGGAATGGATCATGGACACTTGCATAGGTTTGGTATGGGTTTGATCACCCTTTACCCACATACAAAGCCCAGCTGGATGATAGGATTGATGGTTTATTGATTGGGCATGCCCCTGTTGTGGTAGCCTGGGATTTGGATCCCATTCACTAATGGTGTATGCCTTGTAGCACACGATAGTACAAATGACCCATTCTTTTGTCATTTGTTGATGAGGTCATGACTTGATGGGGTCATGAAGCCCACACACTTGGCATGTGCCACTTGATGTTCTTGCATCCCATTGCTTGCACCTTGATGCCCTTGTACCCTTGAAGATTCCCTTCAAATATTTGGATCCCCTACTTGTTGGTCTTCAAGCTTGATGGAGGTTCTTGATGATATATTGTCCTCTTTGTGATTAGATGGCGTGAAAGGTTGTATCTTTGTGATCATAGAGGTGGAAACCATGGACAACATGCCCTTGGTATGTTGAAGAAACATTGAAGCCATAACTTGGTCCTTAAGCCCACAAGATGGTTGAAGAAGTCTTGGTTGACATAATGAAGCTCTTGACATATTATGGAGCCCTTGAAGTGTGTATGGGACTCTTGCACTCATGCCCACAAGATTGATGAAGACTTAGGTGATCATGTTAAGTCCTTGGAATCCTTCACCCATGGGACCTGGATACCCTTGTGGGAACATGATGCATTTGACAAAACACTTAATGATAAAATCTTTGAAGTCTTGTTTGAGAAGCCCTTATAAGTGTCCTCACACCCTTGCATGTGATGGATCTTGGCATATACACTCTTTGTGATGATATGCATCCTTGGATATTCCTTGTGGTCATGAATGTACTTATGAAGGTAAATTGAGCCCATTGCTTATGCCCACCAACTCGTGAAGATAATACATTTTGATGTTGTCCTTAGTGGATTTTGAAGCCCAATGCATTTGGATGAAGTCATGGAAAACGCACCTTGAACCAATTAAATGATGACATGGATTGGTATATCTCTTAAAGAGAACAATCTTGAAAAGAGAACAAACAAAACTGAAAATACTCCACAAGTCGACCTGCTAAAAGGAGATTGGAGTGACCAAGTATGACTAGTTGACTCGGTCAAAGATAAAAATAAAAATAAAAAATAAAAAATATTTATTTATTTATTTTGGACATGACGGCTCAGTAAAATTGTGAAAAATGTGTATAAATACCACTCAACACCCTCATTCATTAGTGTGATTTTCGTGTTGTTTTTTAGCTCTGAAATTTTCGGGTATACGTATGAGGCAACAACAGTAAATGTTCTCTGAAATTCGGGTATCTACAGCAACAGATCTGCAAACATTTTTTTCTTTTTTGTGGAAGTTATCTCTGCAATTCGGATCTGATTGAGGAAATTTTCAGCCTTTGAGCCAGCCGCAGTCAAAGTGCAAGTTGTAAGAATGTATCTCCGATTAACGGGTTAGATGAGATACAATACATAGCTATGAAATTCAGGTATGGAACAACCCTAAGGAAGCCACAATGAATAAGTGTTTGAAGTTGTGGTTCCATAGAAGTAATTGCAGATGTAGGGCGACCTCACGATATACAGTAAAATATCAGGAATACTTGCTTTTGCATAAGAGACTAAAGGAATTGTCCAGTCAAGTCATCTGAAACTCTAAGTGAAATCAACCCAAGGTTCAAGAAAAATGAGTTTTGTGCTCCTATAGAACTTGGCATGAGTACATACACACAATTTGGCATACTTCATTGAAGACTGGGCATAACAAATGATAAGTAAATTGATAGGACATGTGAATAGAAAATTGAAGTTGACTTTGAATTGACAAGCATTGATTTGATAGTGACGACCTTGATACATAAAGTAAGTTGATTGAGTTGATGACATGACAATGATAACATGTGAATTAACAATGATCTCTTACATGCATGATAATGATAAATATTCACTAAATAGTGAAGCTAGATGACTTGAGGAGAGATTGACATGCGAAGATCCTTGAAGACATGGCTAGATGATGATGATAACCCTTAGCAGATTGAGTTGATTAATGATGTGATGTGACACTGATATAGTTTGAATTGATAGGAAACTTATATAATAGTGGACAAGTTTTTTGAGCAGGAGTTTGAATTAACTTCATGAACAACATTGACATTTGAGCAGAATTGAAGTTATGTGACTAGTTATTGGACACGTGACATGACAAGAGTTGATAAGATTGACAAGACTAGTGACAAGTGAAATGTGACATACCAGAACATTGATTGAAAGTGACATATGATATTAGTGAGTTCACCTTACAGTGGAATACTTTGATGAGAGAAGCAAGTATAACGTAGATGTGATGACTTGGATGACAATGATGAGTAGCTTGACTTGACATGACACTCAACAATACAGTGATAGGTTTGACATTGCAGTGATTGATAGGAGACAATGACTTGGAAAGCAGTGACATGATTGACTTGACTATGACATTAGATTGATGTTGAGGAGCAGAGGTTGATGATAGTGATTCAAGTCGAGTCTTTCACTTGAGAATTGGACTCCTCACCCTTTTTCAGTTGGACCTAAGAAAACCAGGTTCGGCCCTGTTGTAAGAGTTGGTGCTCTTCTTATCAATTGGTGTTGATTGTAATCGTGAATATTGTAGTCTTCCATGTACAATACATAAAACAAGTTTACCAAACAAATGTTGTGTTGTTTCTTATGATTTATTGTTGATTAATTGATATATGCTTATGTAATGATGACATTCTTGGTAGCATAATGCATTGATGAACTCTGCTAATTTGATAGAAGGTGAAAAGGTTTTAAATAGTCATCACATTGATTCACCCCCCCCTCAGTGTGACCATTGTGTCCAACAGATACAATCACAGTTACACAAGAGTTTACCATTTATCTCCTAAAAATAGCTTTCTATTAGGTTACACACACTTGACTAGGAGCCCACAATATTCTCCCCATAAAAAGAGCCTAGTCAAAAGTAACTTAGCTACATCTGATATCTATAAACATATACATGATAGTTCACTTTCTCTTCTATAATTTTAAGAGTTGAATATTTGACAACTATTCTTGTATAGACTTAATGGTCCCTTCGACAGTATGATTGATTGATTGTTTTTACAGAATTTCTATAGGACCAAAGTGTCAAAAACAAAGTTAAGTGCCAATTTGATTTATGTTCCCCAACCAACCTACGAAGCATGGTCTTAACGACTTTGTTAATGGGTTCAAATTGGCCATTAGCATGTGGATAGTAGGGGGTTAAGTTTTCATGACGAAAACCCAACTTAGTGCTTAGGTCAGTCATCATCTCTTTATGGAAATGAGATCTGTGATCGATCACTATTGGTTGAGGAACCCCAAACCTAGAAATAACATGGTTAAAAAGGAAGAGGGTGAAAGTCTTACCATCCCCTGCATACATAGGCATTTCCTTAGCCCATTTTGTAAGATAATCAACATCTACAATGATGTAACTGTGCCCCCCAGCTGAGGTAGGCTTACAATGCATAAAATCCATCCCCCATTTGGTGAAAGGGCCAATGACAATGATAGGGTGTAGCGGAGTAGGGTGGTTGCGCTTCTTTGGATAAAATATGGCAGGTTGGGCATTTTTTAACCACTTCATAGCAATATTTAAATATCGAGGTCCAAAAATAACCAGCACGAAGTATTTTTTGGGTTGTATCCATGTTGCACCTAGAAATCTCACATTGCTTAGCAACCTCCATGAGAATTTCACTTTTCCCTTCAACCTCCCAAAAAGCCTGGTTTGAGTCACCTTGGTCATTTTTTACTCAAACCTAGAACGAGCGGTGCCTTCATGTTTTTTGCACAGAGCGTTGGCAACGCCTATCCCAGTTGAGCAAAAATCAATATTTTCCCTCTTCTTTGGAAAAACCCTAGATCGATGCTTCTGACAGTTTTGCTAAGAGCGTCGATGGTCAGTAAATGAGAAAAAAAGATGTTTCTAGAAGCTTCCATGTGGAAACCTCCATAAGGTTAGTTCCTATATGCTTGGGAGAGGTAGCATTCGCCTTCCTCACCTGTAGGGATCTTATCCTATCCTTTTGCCAAGTCATCTCATGAGTTCTAGGCCTATATATAGAGCCTTCATGAGGAGTGTGGGGGAGGCTGAGAAAAGCATCCTTATGCTACTAGTTTGAAGTATGAATCAGAGGCCAAGTAGAGTTAGCTCGTGGTTTGAGAGGTCTTCATAGTCATAGGAGATTGTAGACATTCTTGTTGAGACATAAGCCATCAACATCAAGGATTTTTGGTTGTATTTCTTTCTCATCCATATATTAATACAAAGACATTTCCCTTTCCTATATTTGATTGTATTGATTGTAATTATATATTATTGGATTCCTTGATCACCAATATGAATAATCAATTATCATGATGCTCTCATCCTTTTTGTTTGTCTTGTGATCTATTTTGCAGATACTGAACCGTTGCAAGGACTTTCTGGAGAGAAGACAAGCAAATCCAAGGTTGAGGTATATTGTGTTTTATGTTAATTGATTTGATAATTCAAAGAAAGGATACGTTGTTGTGTATTTTTGTTCTATAGTTGTGTTTTAC
This sequence comes from Pseudotsuga menziesii, assembly GCA_001517045.1. Lineage (NCBI taxonomy): Eukaryota > Viridiplantae > Streptophyta > Pinopsida > Pinales > Pinaceae > Pseudotsuga > Pseudotsuga menziesii. The sequence continues at coordinate 1,493,338 of LPNX010307481.1, read as the reverse complement.
ATTAGAGAGGAACAAGCAGTGTCCGCACTGGTTAAGAATTTCTGATAACAAAATTGGTGACTCCACTGGGGATAGTATATCCAGTCAGATTTGGGGAATATCCAGTCAGATATGGTGCATAACTAGTTAGATCTATAAATTTTGGTAACCATTCCATATATGAAGGTCATTCTCTCTCCTTTTAGTTGTTTCAGTTAACAAGGTAAGCTATCTATCTTATGTTTCTGGTTCTTTGCCTCTGTTCTGAGTAGTTTCACTTTTTTTAGCCTAGCTCAGTTTTTTTCTGGTTTCTCCTACAGGCTTTCATCCTTTCATTTCATTGTTCAATCGTGCTTTTCCCTTTGGATGACAGAGTGTCGGTTCATCCTAGGGCATGTTTTCTCGTTTTCGACAGAGCGTCGCCACCAACTTCTCCTTTGATTGACAGAGCGTCGATGACACCTATGTGCAGAAGGATAGGAGCGCCGTAGCATCCTGGGACTCCCTGGTGCATTCCCCTTCAGAGCGCCGAGGCGGTCTTCAAAAACTGCGTGTTTGGAATTTTTTTTGCTCAAAATTTGTAAACTGTCATGTTCTCTAAAATTTTTTGGTGTTTTGTTTGCTTATTTGCTGTCTAATTTATTGGTTTTTGTGAGTCTGATTCTCTGTTTGAGCTCAAATCCAAATTTTTTAGCTTTTGCATTGTCGTAAACGAAATTGGAAACACAGTTCAATTTTGGTTTTTTAGTGAAGTATCTGAAAATTTTCTTTTGAAAAGAAAGCCTATAGCCTCTTCCTAGAAGATTAGTTTCTTTTGTAGAAAACACTGCTTTGTGTGCCTCATATTTTATATAAAAATAAAAAAAGAATCATTTTATATTTCTCTTGTTTATACTTACGAAAATTTCCATTTCCGTTTTGCATGTGTGATTCAGAAAAATAGATCTTTTTGACATTGTATAAGAAGTTAGTTTTGCATGCATGTTAGAGGCTTCTTTCTTACATTTTTAGAAACTTTAGAGTGCTTGTTTGAAAGAGTTTTTTGTTTGAAAGGAATTCCTTTACGTTTCTTTATTGGATCTTGTTTTGTTGTTGAAAACAGATTTCTTTTGGTATATTGTTAAAAAGAAAAGAAAAAGGTTTCTTCCTTACCCTAGTTAGTTCTCATCGAAGTCAAAAAGTGCATTTACATTTAGATTAATTTGCATCGTTGGAGATAACATTTCACAAACATTCACCTAATCGTCCAGATAAAATTAATGGTAGCTTTAGGTCTAAAAATTGTATAGAAATTTGAGTGATAGGTTAGTGATGTATTCGAGCATCGTTAAGCGTAGGAGTTGTCATTATTTGTTCGCACTACAACCTGGGACTCGCACGGTTCTTCCACATATTGTCGGTATATCGAACGACCTTTCACGTACCCTTGAGGTATATAGAAAGGTACTTCACGTACTCGATTGTATATCGAAAGGATCCTTGTGATCGGTTGTGCATTAGACAACACTACTACCGATTTGAGCTCCCACGTACCTTGCATATATCGGGAGACCCCACTAGGATACCCTAACCATATGAGAAAATCCCTTTGGTCATCTTGTGTGGAGCAATACACCGAAAACAACATTCGGGGAGACTACTACGCACGTACCCCTGCTGTATATCGTGATTTGCACCTACTTGACAATCCTGGTGAGAGACCGACTATTCTAAACCCGTCCTATCACTTAAGTCTGCTTGTGACCTTTAGCTTTGCGTAGGTTTTGTTTGTGTATTTTTTCTCTTTTTTTGACCCAGAGTAGGTAACTTTGGCCAGCACCATGGCTGACCAACTTGCGAGACGTCAATCTCGTAGATTGCAGGATTTATCTCCTAACTCTCCTCCTACAGTGGAAGGACAAGAAGGGGTAACCATGGAACAACCAACTTATGCTAATGTTCCTGTAGGAACTACCCTAGCTAGTGAAAGTAGAGAATATTTTACTGTTTATACAAATCCATTGGTTCAACTGCCTCCTGCAGCCGATGCTTCTATGCATCCGCCATTGGAAGGCCATGTCTATACTCCTGCCCCACCATATTATGGCTCGGATGCTCCTTTTTGGGGGACTTCTATGGGCCAAGCTATTGCTGAATTCGGGGTTATTAGACCTTCACCAGGGAACCCTCCTTTGGGAGAGGAGGAACAAAGAAGAATTAATGCATCTCTCGATCGAGCTCATAACGTTTTAGAGAGAGTACAAAGAATCATTCCTCCACCTCTGTCTAGTTATGAAACTATGTCGGCTTGTTTACACCATAATACAGATCCTTGACCTTTATCTGAAATTAAACCTTCCCCGAAAGGTCATCCAACCTATGGTGAGACTTCCCGCAACCCATGGCTTGAGGGATATAGTTCACTATCTCAAGTGTTAGGTCCTATTGAAGAAGTTACATTTCAAGGTAATCCAGGTCCAAATGACAATCCTACAGTCTCACATCTTCGCCCCATTACTAGGCCTTCCATACCAGTCATGATTGGGGGGAAATCCACAAATAAAGTTATGTCAGCACACTCTAACGTCGGGGGGCAACCACCGGTGTGAGTTACGTCATCTGTTAGTGGAAGTATTTCTAGTTTAGGACAAGTTGTAGTTGTATCCCAACCTGCAGTAGTCATCCCTCCTACTAATACCAATGTTGTTCCCACCCCATCCAGTTTAGGCCAACCCTTAGGGGTGCAACCTGTCAATAATACAGCTTCTTGGGGATATACTTATCCAAGAACTCAGCCACCTATGGTCAATCAAGTGTATCAACAACCACCTCCAGTGACTATTTATCCTAGAATTCCCTACCCTAGGAATGATTTTGTACCTTGAGGACAACCCAATTGGTCCAATGTTCCATCATATGGAGGAGCTTTTGTGAATACTGCTGGAGGATATGGTGGACCCCCTCCCTTGGAGGACCTAGTGGACCATTTGGAGGACCACCACCCAGAGGCCCACCATCATCACTTGGAGGTGGAGGACCACCGCCTAGAATACCACCACCACCACCACCACCTTCCGGAGGACCCCCTCCCTCGGGTGGCCCACCTCCTCATGGAAATTCTAGAAATCAACATCAACATGCTCCGGGGGCATCTTCCATACCCATCTATAAATCTACATACGGTCCTACTGGCCAGCAAATTCCATACGAGTACTACAAGTATCCGCAACCAAATCAACAACTTCCATTTCTAGCCACTTTAGATCTGCCAGACTTGTCAAGATTGATAAAGGACCCAATCCATCATGACCCCTCTTGGCCTACCATTCCTATAAAGCTGCCTTCTGATATACCTAAGTTTGATGGTAAACCCAGTGAATATCCAAAAAAACATGTGATGACATTTCACTTATGGTGTTCATCCAATTCTTTGATGGACAGCTCAATCAATTTAATGCTTTTTCAAAGAACCTTCACTGGTATTTCCGCAAAGTGGTACATCGAGTTACCACATCACGTTGTTTGGGACTTCAATGCCTTAGCGATGGAGTTTTTAACACACTTTCAATTGCCAATCCAATATGAAACAGGTATATAACTTTTTACTTCACTTCAAAAAACTGCATCAACTCACATCTCCGATCATATCCATGAATGGAGACAAAGATGAAGGTTAATTAAGGCCCCCATTCCTGATCAATTGCTTGCTGATTGGTTTACAAAGTATTTACTTCCACTTATTGCTAGAGATGTTTCCATGCGAGGCGTTGTTACTAAGGAGCAAGCTATTAGCCACTCTTAGTACCTAGACTTGGTTTTCTCCCAGTCAGGTACTCTGTATGATCTGATTCCCCATGCTCCTCGACCTACAATTGATCCATCAAGACCCACAACTAAACCATCTGCTGACGGCATACTTCGTTCAGTTCAAATGCAAACGACGGAAAAATATTCTAAGAAACAAGATCAAAATGGCACTCCGTCAAATCAACCAGCACCATCTACCAAACCTGCACCCTCTCCTATTGCTTCTATTGAAGTTAACGCGATCCAATCAAATGAATCTTCCAGCGGAAAGAAGAAAGGAAAAAATAAATCTAAAAAACCTGATAATCAACAGGAAGGAAACAAAACACAGAACTCAGATTCTGATTCAAAAGGTAAGCAAAAGGTAAAATATCCTTTTTTAATCTATGGAATTGACCATTTTACAAAAGAATGTCCTCGTCATGAGGAAGTTAGTAAATTTTTGAAAACTTCACCCACCCCAGCAGTTTTAAAAGATCCTTTCCCTTCCCAACAGTAGTTAATTGATCATAATTCCTTGAATGAAACTTCTTCCTCCACTGATGAAGTTCGAATGATTTCTAGTGAAATAGTTAATTTAAATACAAGATCACACAGTTATGACCCTCCTCCATAAATGAAACCTGATGATGTTCCATCTGAAAAACCCTCAACTTCCACACCTCCTCCTAATAATGGTCTTTATATTGAAAAACCTATTCCAGAAGCAATTTTTCGTCCACCAAAGGTTACTCTACATAAGTCCATAATCAATCCTAACGCTCGTGCCACCCTATATTATAATATTGTTGAAGATTTGGCCCAAGCACCCTGCGCTATGTCGGATTTACACGTACTTCAAACCTTCCCAACTCAACGGAAAAACTTGCTTACTGCCCTTGGAGCTATGGATCTAGAGAATAGCAATATCATCACTTTCAAACTGCATGATTTCAAGACGAGACTCTCACATCAGTTAGATTTCTAGATCACTACCAAGATTGCTGGAAAGAATATCTGTCGTACCGTTTTGGACAAGGGTGCCTCTACATCAGTCATGTCTTTATCTTGTTTAAGAGCCATTGGTTCTCTGAAAATCAACCGTTCACCTACCACCCTTAAGGATTTTGATGGTCGCGACTTTCAACCCTATGGATTACTACCTGCCATCCATGTTGAACTAGGGGGCAAGTCAGTCTCCATTCATATTGAAGTCGTCGATGTTCCTTTGGATTACAACTTACTCCTAGGTCAAAACTGGTTTTATGCTATGCAAGTTGTAGCATCGACCGTTTTTCGGATCGTCCAGTTCCCATTCCAAGGAAAGATTTTTATTATTGATCAGTTAGATTTCATTACACCTAGTGCAATTACAAATGATGCAAAAAGTGTTCCACTCCTGAATACCCCACAGTATAAGGACATTGGAGTAGGTCTTATCAAATATTCTTCACTAATGGGAGTCTTTCCCTCATCGGATCTTCCTCCTACTTCTTAAAATGCATCTATTAACATGATTTCTACCTCTCATGCAGACAAATGAAAAGCAATTGTTGATGAATCAACATCCTTTTCTCCTTTCGAAGAAATTTACAATGCAATCCAAGCTACCAGTGATTCCCCCATCAATGACCATTTGTTGGTGGCCTCAAACCGCTATCACATGCCATACTGGATTGAAACCCCTCCCCATTTCTAGATTATGTTTCACACACAATTCCAACAGATTGATCTATTATGGAAGTTATGTTGTTAGAGGAGATGCCTTGGGAAGATTGTCATCACAGATATTCTTTCCTTCCCCCTTGCCATATGGTAGAAGACCACTTCACCTCTACGGTTTCGTCTGATATAGTCCACAACGCTCAGTCTCTGATTCTCACTTGTAGTGTCGATTCTAAAGGAAATTTATGCAACATTACAAAAAATATGCATGCAGACATATCAGTGAAACTTGGTGTTTTCGAGAACATTTTCATAGGACAAAACTCTTCACCTAAATAGGTTCAAACATACACATCCCTTTTTAAGGAATTTAGAGATGTCTTCGCATGGACATATGAAGAAATGCCAAGGATTGATCCCTCTATTGTTGTTCATGAGATAAAAACTTACCCTAATGCCAAGCCCGTCCATTAGAAACTACGACAAGTCCATCCAAGAAAAGTAGCCACTACCAAGGAAGAAGTTGACAAACTTCTCAAGGCTGGTTTCATTTACCCCATACCATTAACTGAATGGGTGTCCAACACAGTCCCTGCGAACAAAAAATAGGGTACTATTAGGGTTTGTATCAATTTTAGGGATTTGAATCGAGCTTGTCAAAAAGATAAATTTCACACTCCCTATATCGATCAGATAATTGATAATTGTGCCAGAAGTGTTATTTTTTCCTTTATGGGTGGATTCTCTGGCTATAATCAGATTGAGATTCTCCCGTCAGACCAACACAAGACAACATTCATTTGCCCTTGGGGGCTTTTGCTTATCAAAAACTGCCTTTCGGTTTAAAAAATGTTGGTGTGACATTCCAACGTGCCATGTCTTATGCTTTTTTGGCCCTCTATTTTCAAATATTGCATTGAAACAGTCAAGAAATTCCCACCATGTCAAATGTTCGCTTCCAAAAAATGCACACATCCAGCTCCGCTCCATCCCATTGTAGCTATTGCCCCTCTTGCAAAATGGGGTATAGACTTTGTACACTATAGACCTACCTCAGCTAGGGGGCATGGCTACATTATTGTGGCTGTGGACTATTTTACAAAATGGGCTGAGGAAATGCCCATATATGCCGAAGACGGTAAGACTGCTGCACCACTATTCTTATTCAACCATATCATTTCAAGATTCAAGATTCCTAGGTCCATTGTGACCGATCATGGGTCACATTTTCAAAACAAAATGATGGCAGAGCTTAGTGTAAAATTAGGGTTTCATCACGATAACTCTACACCATACTATCCTCAGGGCAATGGACAGGTTAAGGCTATAAATAAAGTATTAAAAACAACGCTTCAACAGATGGTAGGGAAAGCCAATTCAAACTGGCATTTACATCTTTTCTTTGCACTTTGGGCCTATAAGACTATTGTCAAAACTTCCACCGGTTTTACACCCTTCCAATTAGTATATGGGCTGGAAGCCACTCTCCTGATAGAATGTGAAATCCCTTCTTTAAAGCTTGTTGTGGAAATATTACCCAACACCACTATAGACAAAGAAATATTCCTGCATCTAAACAAACTTGATGAAACTCGACGGGATGCTACCTTAGCTATATGAGGCACATAAACGAAGAATGAAAGTTCAATATGATAGGACTGTCCAACCTCATTCCTTCAATGAAGGAGACCTGATTTTGACTTATGACCAAAAGCATGACAAGCTGGGGGCAGGCAAATTTGAGTCTATGTGGCATGGGCCCTATGTTTTCAGTCGCATTTAGAGAAGGGGGCATATGAATTGGTTGATTATGATGGGATACCTTTGGGAGAGCCCCGAAATGGGCTCTACCCCAAAAGATACTATGCCTAGGTCATCTAGCATAGGGTCTTTGTAAATATTTTTTATAGTTTGTTGTGTCTTAAGCTTTGAGAGGTGTGTCTTTTGTGTGATTTAAAATGTGTTTTTTCATAAAACCCTACTTATGCATGTATTTTGTCTGATGGACAGATGACTTCCTTCATTGGTTTTGCTGATGGTGCTCATCGATATACACTTAACCTTGCATCAACAGCTTGGGTACTGTGCTCTCCTACAAGTGAGCTGGTGAGTTCAAGGGGTATTCTTTTATGTCCCTCCACCAACAATCTGATGGAATATCAAGCCGTGATCAGATTGTTGATGGAAGCCCTAGCTAATGATGTAAGGGAAATTAGGGTTTACCTAGACTCTGAACTAGTTGTTCAATAGCTTAATCGAGTCTACACCATTCAAAATCCCCTACTTCTTCGTACTTTTCGAAGAGTTAGATTGTTAGAGAGGTATTTTGAGCAAGTTACATATCATCACATTATGAGATATTTAAATGTTGTGGCAGATTCCCTAGCTAACTATGTTTTGGATTGGCATATTGCTCATACTTAAAAGTTCATTTGAAGCATAAAAACACATGTAAATTCATAAGTAGATAAATCATTCCACACATCACATTTTCCCACACACAACTGTAAATATAAAATTTTGTCATATATATATATAAAGTTGTAGCACCGAGATACAAAATTTGGGCTGAAGCATCTCTAGCTTTCAGTGCCCGTTCATGACCATAAAAAGTTTAGAATACATATACATAAGGAAAAATATGAAGCTTCGAAGCTTTCAGTAATACATATACAAAAAGTGAAAATCAAGGCAGACTAATCCTCATGATGCTTATGGTAGCATGCAATGGCTTGGGCCACTCTGCGGAGTAGCCTAGAGAACTGTCTAGAGACACTTGTAGTATGGCACTGATAACGCCTAGTTACCTTGTCAGTAGTCATGTTAGGGATTCCCACAGTGAAGCGATGTATGTTTTCCTTGAGATATCCAAGCTCTTCATCATCTTAGGAGTGGTATAGCATCATATCCCTGGTACCTGATCGCCTAGCAATGGGCGACATCCCCTTTGGATGGACAGACCCAATGTCTGCATGAAAACATTTTTTATCTCAGTACTACAAAATAAAAAGTGAAATAAATACAAAAAATTAAAAACACAAGTGGATAATGTCTTTTCTTACCTCGGTCATCCCATTCTTCTCCCTTAGGTAGAGCTAGCTCCTAGTCATCGCGAAAGTCTGCCCTTTCATAGGAATAATCCTCCACCATAAGTAACTAGTTTCTCAACCAGCGAAAGAAGCCTGACCCATAGATAACCTTGGGCCCTTCACCCCCAAGGATAGGCATGGTTGTAACCCATGCAAGCATCCTCGGATCCTCCAGATCAAGTTTGGTAATGGTCACCTGTGGTCTCAAGTGAGGTACCCGCTATAAGATAAAGGACACTATCACTGCTCCATAGCCAACTTTCTTCAACGTTCCTCTTTTGCACTTGTTCAATTGACTCTTCAGACACACCAGTATGCCTTCACACTAGTTGAATACAGTGGGCTCCATGCACTGCAAAACATATAGCATATGTGATCTACTGGTAAGGTGGACATCCCTAGTACCTGCCACCTTGCCAATAGTATACACCACTATCTTCAAGGGACTTGATTTGTAACTTCCCCAATTGAGCCTTTGTAGATAGTGAGCAGTGTTGATCAATAATATCATCAAAGGAGCTTTCCCCTCTTCGTGCTCCAGATAGAACTACTGGGATTCTCCTCATAGACAAACTTGTCAGAAAATAAATATCCTCGATCTCTATAGGCAGGATGTGAACTCCCACCACAAAATGCTCCTGGTCGAGATCCCACATATCTATGATATATTCTAACTGTCATATATGTGTTTTCATCCCAGGTATCCGAAAATACTTAAGAAGCCCACAGTTCTATAGAGCCTCGATGGTGGTTGGATCATTTGTAGCCTGGTTGTCTGGGACTTCATGTTCCCTTTCCTTCCAAATTACCATGGTATACCTGTAACATGCAAATGTTGTAATTAGAAAATATATCGTGGCTAAAAGAAAGAAAGACAAATGAAATAACAAATTTAAAAGCAAGAAGAGAAAACATGAAAAAATTATTGTTTGGGTGGATTAGGGTTTTGTTTTTCTTCTTTTTCCTTCTGCGGCGCTGCTAGTCTTCGCACGCGGAGCACCACGATGCCTCTGTCTGTGGCTTGTAGAGTGTCGGGCGCCTGTCTGCTGTGGACAGAGCACCTACGATGCTTCTGTCCCAAGTTGATAGAGTGCCGTCAAGGGAAATACCCAACGGCCAAAGACCCTATAGGAAGAAAATTTTTGCCTTCTAATATGGCTAAAAACTTCTATTGGGACGGTTAATCCCATACCCTACTATTGCAAAATAAAAATCTACCCTCTATCTTGTCTTTTAAACAATAAAAAACATTTTAGGAACTTGGAATTAAACAATACAAAGTAGACAAAATGACATTTATTGGACATAAAAGAGAAAAGGATCAAATGCTTACCTCTTCTATGGAGAATGAAACAATGTTGAAGTGAAATGCCCTTGCCAAATCACTGGAGGAACTCTTGCTATCAAGGCCAACTTCCAAAACTCACCAAATGGTAAAAAACAAGTGGTAAAAATAACTTACCTACCCTTTCTATTTATAGAATATTTGGAGTTTTCAAAAATACATTGTAATTTATTTAATTTTTAAATCCAAATTATTTTGGTAAAAGTGGGTTTTTATTTTTACTTTCTATAGTTTTGAAAAAATTGCTTTTAATGGTGTTTTTTGAGTTTTCCAGGTAAAATTGGGTCATGGCTATGATGTAAGCTATTTTTGTCTTTTTTGGGCTTAGAGCAAAACTAAAAAAGTACTAAGCCTCATTTTACACTTTTTACATGCTCATTAAAATTCCAGTAGAAAGGTGTCGAGTATACTTTTTCACTTTTTCAGACTCATTAAAAGTGGATTATGAAAAGGGAACCTAGTTCGGGAGTTATATTTAAGATCTTTTCAGTCTCCTCAACACACAAAAATATTGCCAAACGAACTTGTTGCATTCATGCTTGTAAAAGAATTAGAATGGTCGACTAGTCAAGGGTAGGTTATCTCTTTTTCGGATCAACTGGCCTTATTTACAAAAAAGGACTTTTTGGAGTTTTCTTAGTCATTTCAGACTCTCTAAACATGAAACGAAAAATGAGTTTGCTTTCATCGGACTCGTAAAACAAAATGGTGAAAGAACCTATTTGGGTTCTGTGAGAAATTTGAACTACAGGAGAATCTAGGAGCGTTAGTGAGGTTCACAAATCAGATTTGGGTTCAAGATTCAGCAAAAACCATCAAATTACAATAAAATTACACACAATGATAGTTGGAAACAAGATAATTTTGGACTATCTAACTCTGAAATTGTTATTAACAGTTTTATAAATACATCATAAGAGTTTTGAATGGCTTTGGAATCCAATTGTGAGCAAAAATCCCAAAATTGCCAAATTGGCATCAAACCCCCCTAGGTGGGCCAATCTCATCCCAAATATATCCAAATGGCCATGAATTGCTGAAGTGGCATGGATGATGTGTTTTGGTTCAATTATTACACCTTTGATAGCGTGGGTGTGGGAAAATGGATGGTTTAGACTCTCAAGGCAACATTAATTGCACCAAATCAAGCCAAATTTGGGAAAAATCCCACTCTAGCGCCCCAAGTCAACTTGCATGTCCACATTCAATGAATGGGAGCACACCAAAAATGATGACTATGCATATGTGGCTGGATGACTAGGCTGGATTACCCATGTGGGTCATAGAACCTCAACTTGACATGGCATATGTCCACCTAAGCACCCCTAGTCCACCTCATAGTGTATTAAAACTTAAAAAAGCAATAAAATTGACTAATTAGTGTAACTAAGGTACTAATGATGGATTACTATTCTAACACCCTCCCTTAATCCAACAACTGAGTTTTCTCACAAAATGATGAAGGCCTTGGAAACAATGGCTCAAGTCACCGTAAGTACATAATCAGAAATTTCAATTTTTATTTGTCCATCTGAAACCGAGGGAAGAAGGAAAACCACATGGGAAAAAAATCCCCTCAAGAACGGAAATGGGGGTGGAACTACAATTATATAACATAAAATTACCATCCTTCACTCACCCTAAGAAAATATCTCAGGTAAGTGAAGGTCTTCTCAGTGAAATCCTTGGTAAAAATGTCGACAGTTTGCTCGATGGATGGGCAATACTGCAGTGACATCACCCTATCATGCACTAAGCCCCGAATGTAATGCATGTGAATCTCTATGTGATTTTTCCTCTACATATAAACTGGATCAATAGATATCTTGATGGCACTCTGATTATCCACCCAAATTTGGGTTGGAGAATCAATTATGACACCAAACTCTCGAAGAATTCCCTGCAACCAAACACACTGAGTTGCAACATTGACTGCTGCCCTGTATTCGGCCTCTTGTGATGAAAGTGAGATGGTGTGCTGTTTCTTAATTGACTAGAAAATAGGACCCTCAGCAAACATTAATACAAAACTTGATGTTGACTTTCTGTCAATTGGATCACTGGCCCAATCTGAATCAGAAAATCCAGCTAGTTGAAGTGAGGAACTAGCTGTGTAGTGCACTCTGAACTTCTTAGTTCCCTGGACATATTAAAGAATTATTTTAGCAGCCTTCCAATGGAGCTCATGTGTCTAGTGCATGTGTATTTCTACAGCACTCACAGCATAATACAAATCAGGTCTTGTATGAGTGAGGTAGAGCAAGTTGCCCACTAGTTGCCTGTAGAGTGTGATATCCACCATTGGGGAATTGCCAAATTCATGCAATTTAATACAAGAAAGAAAGGGAGACTTGGATGCCTTATACTCATCCATATTAAACTTTTTCAGCAGGTCTGAAGCATACTGTGGCTGACTTAGCATGATTCCCTTACCATTTTGCTCAATTTCTAAGCCCAAAAATTGCCTTAGCAATCCTAGGTCTGTCATAGCAAATTCATTGTGCAAAGAGTTCTTAATTTGGCCAATTGAATTGGTGCAACAACCTGTAATAAGAATATCATAAACATAAATAAAAATGAACTGAAAATTAACATCATTTTGATGCAAATACACATTAGGGTCTGATTTTCATCTTGTGAATCCAATTGAGAGCAAGAAAGCATCCATTTTTGCATACCAAGCCCTTGGGGCTTGCTTGAGTCCATACAGTGATTTGTTCAGCCTGCATACCAATGAATTATCCTCTTGGAAACCTTCATGATGCTGCATATATATCTCCTCCTTTATTTCACCATGAAATAAAACACTCTTTACATCCATGTCGTGAACCTCCCAACACTTACTAGCTGGTAGTGCAAGAACTAGTCTAATTGAGTCCATCTTTGCAACCGGTGCAAAGGTCTCTGTGTAATCAACTCCATGGACCTGAGAATAGCCCTTAGCCACTAACCTATCCTTATGTTTTATATCATAACCATTAGCAGCAATTTTGGTCCGGTAGACCCATTTACATTGAACAACTTTCCTCTTGGGAGGAAGGGGAACAAATTCCCATGTATTGTTCCCTTGGAGGGATTGAAGCTCATATTCCATTGGTGACTTCCATCTTGGGTCTGTAAAATATTTCTGATATGTCTATGGGTTAGAACTAATCAGCATGTAATAGTGCTCAGCAAGAGCACTATCACTTGCACATGAATCCTTACTAGTTTGTGATCTAGTTTTCCTAGGCTCTTGGGGATTGCCTGCCAATTCCTCGGTTGCTTGCACAATTGTTTCAGCCCATTTGGGCATAGATGGTGAGTCATCTACATCAATATCATCTTCAGAAACATTTATATCAGAATTATCAGAAAAAACAGAGCATGTGTCATCACTTACATCTTCAAATGGTTGAGGAGAGGAGCAATCCCCCAGTGCAAGTTCAAAGTCTGGAATTGGATCTTCTTCGAATTTAACACTTCTTTCAACAAATTTTTTGTCAGTGGATGTGTCAAAGAGCTTGTACCCTTTGGTTTCCTCACCATATCCAACCATGAGAAACTCCTTGCTTTGTGGCTGCAAGGATTTCCTCTTCTATGAAGGTATTCTTGCCCATGCTTTTGTCCCGAATATTCTGAAATTTGAGACATCTGGTTTTTCACCAAACCATGCCTCGTAGGGTGTCATCCCTTTCAATGATTTATGGAACGATCTATTCTGAATGTGAGCAGCACAACTGATGTCTTCATCCCATAGCTTGGGATTAAGCTCCCTCACTTCTATCATGCAAGTTACCATCTCTTTGAGAGATCTATTATTTATCTCTGCCACACCATTTTGCCGTGGTGTGTAGGGAGTTGAGTGTTGCATTTGGATGCCACACTCCTCACAAAGTTGCTGTAGATTCTTATTCACATATTCCTTTCCATTATCAGTCCTAAGGACTTTGATCTTCTTCCCACTTTGATTCTCTACTAGTGCTTTCCAAACTTTGAGTTGCTCAAACACCTCAGATTTTAATTTCAGAAAATACACCCAACAAAATCGAGAGTAGTCATCAATAAATGTAAGCACATACCTAGATCCACCATATGATGGAATGGGTAGTGGACCAATAATATCAGAATGCACCAAAACAAGTTGTTTTGTTTCTCTCCTTTCCTTCCCCTTCTCATAGCTCTGCTTAGGATGCTTCCCAATCACACATCCAATACATGCTCCAGTAGATGGCTGAATTTGTGGAAGACCTTCCACCATTCCTTCTTTGTGCAATGTTGGAGATATATGTAATTCATGTGGCCAAATCTCTCATGCCATAGTTTGGAAACTTCATTGGCATGTGAGTGAAGTGCTAGATCACTGGAAGTAGGGAGGAAATTAGAGAATTTGTACATTCTCGCATGATGATCACCATACCCAACTGCAACAACTTGGTCTGCTGATATTTTAGAAATCTCTACAGAGTCAGGAGTAAAGATTACTCTCTTTGGCTCACTTGTATGGGTCATCTAGCAGACTGACAACAATTTTTTTGTAAGGTTCGGTACATACAGTACATCACTAAAGAACCCATGGTCTAAATCAATTCTCCCAATCCCTTTGGTCTGGAGTTCAGAATCATCTCCCATTCAAACCACTGGGCCATCATTCGAACTCATGGGGGAGAAGAATTCTCTCCTGGATACCATATGCCTGGAAGCGCCTGGATCAATAATAAAGGATGAGGAATTAGAAGTACCTTCCACTAATGCATGGCATTTCTCCTTGCCTTCACTTGAACTGGAGTTGCCATCTTTCTTCCTAGCGCTATCAGGAACTGGAATGTTGTTCTTCTCCAGCAATTGTGCCATGGTGTCTATGGTTTTATTCATGCATGAGCTTTCTAGATGCAATACCTTGTGGAAATAAGAGCATTTGGCCTTCTCTTTTCCTTTCTTCTCCTTTTCTTTGGGTGGATTCATATCTCTCTCATTGGATTTGGGTTTTTCTGATTTCTTCTCGTCCAACAACTTCGAATTCTTGGACTTGGGTTTGCCCTTTGCTGAATTCGAAACCCCCACTGTTAGTGCTTGATATTGGTCTTGATGGAACCCATTTGGACAAATTTGTCTTGCTCTTGAGTGAGTGACTCCATGAAACTTGCCAGACTTGGCATTTTCCAGTTTCAAAGGGTGAGTTTGCCTGAGTGAAATGTGCTCACAAAGACTGAGAACTCTAGCCCAAACTTCAAAAGTATAGACAAGATCAGTTGATCTTATTTCTTCTCAATCCCACATTGTTTTAACTGCAATACAAGTGATTTGAACTTGGTGAATAAGTCTTGGATTATGTCATAGTGCGCTAGGCTCAAGCTTATCAGCTCATTCTCAAGCTGGTGACCATGTAGCTCATCAGTTTTTCGAAATAGGGACTCAAGCTTCTCCCAAACCTCCTTTGGTGATGTCAAATTGTCAAGGTGGAACAACAACTCTCTTGAGATGCTCATACACAACAAGCCATATGCTTCATCCAATTTGTTAAAATACTTAGCTTTTTCTACAGCAGAATTTGGTTCCACTTCAGTGCCCATAGTAACTCTGAAAAGCCCCTTGGATCTCAATTGAATCAACATCTATGTCTTCCATTCAAAGAATTTGAAAGTTGAGAATGATGTGGGTAGCCTCCATTACTACCTATGCTTATAGTGGTGAAGTTGCTAACTGGGTTACACTCAGCAATTCGATTTTATCTTGAATTCACTAACAAAGCAGCTCAAATCCATTAAGAATTTGGTCTGCAACTCAAAAATCTCCAACCAGCTCTGATACCATGTGAGAAATTCAAACTAGCAAGTGAGTAATTCAAACCATATGAGAATCAGGAGTGTTAGTGAAGTTCACAAATCAAATGTGGGTGCAAGATTCAACAAAAACCATCAAATTACAGTTAAATTACACACAATGATAATTGGAAACAAGATAATTTTGGATGGTCTAGCTCTGAAATTGTTATTAATAGGTATATAAATACATCATAAGATTTCCAAATGGCTTTGGAAGCCTATAGTGAGCAAAAATCCCAAAATTGCCAAATTGGCATCAAACCCCCTTAGGTGGGCCAATCTCGTCCCAAATCTCTCCAAATGGACACAAATTGCTGAAGTGGCATGGATGATGTGTGATGGGTCAATGATTACACCTGGGACAGTGTATTTTTGGAAAACTGGATGGTTTAGACTCTTAATGCAACATTAATTGCACCAAATCAAGCCAAATTTGGGCAAAATCCCACTCTAGCACCCCAAGTCAACTTTCTGTCCACATTCAATGAATGGGAGCACACCAGCAATGATGGTTGTGCATATGTGGCTGGATGACTAGGATGGAGTACCCATGTGGGTCATAGAACCTCAACTTGACATGGCACGTGTCCACCTAAGCACCCCTAGTCCACCTCATAGTGTATTAAAGCTTAAAAAAGAAATAAAATTGAATAATTAGTGTAACTAAGGTAATAATGATGGATTAATAATCTAATAGGAATGAACCCCTCCTTTCTCGGGTTCATGAAAAATATGAGAATGGACTCATCAATTGATGAGCTTTAATGAGTGTTAGATACCCTCTTTGAACTCGTAAAAACAAAAAGGGGCACTCACCTTTCAAGGTGGGGAAATTAAAGGAAAGGGGAATGGTTTTCATTTGTTTATATGGAAGTAATCTATAGTCCACCTTTGAACATGGCAGTTATTTTCATTTTCATATCTGAACAGTTCGGTTTTTCAGCTTGTCTCTGAGTCGATCCACTTTTGTGAGTCACCTGACTTCTTTGAGTCAATTCAAAGAATGCTTTGTCATATTCCTTGAATTACACCTGGTTCTATTCTCATTAAGTCAATGTTTCCAAGTCATGTGTTGTGCCACCAAATTGTTCAAAGGAAGTCTCTCCCAGAAAATAACTCATCAGTAACTTCACTTGTCCTTAAAAGTCAATCATGTCTAAGCTAGTCCTGTTACTTCAAATCAACTTTTGTTCATAGTTTCATGTCACTGATGTGGGAATCATCATTCCCCTCCCATGACAACTCTTTTCCTGTCGACTTCATATCATTATCCAAGAATTAGACCTAGAAACCTAGACAGTACCTTGGTCCTGCATGCCTCAATGGAAGGTTAACTCACTTTCAACATGAGTTTATATTATTGACTCTTGATTGAAAGATCTCATCGAGTGTTTGAATTCAAGTCCTTTATTCAGATTCGGTGGTATGTACTAAGATACCTTGGGAATCATTGACATCAATGGTGGTTTCCCTCGCACTTTTTAACAGTTTACATTATTGACTGGTAATCAAGTGGTTTCTACCATGTTCGACGTAAACACATTGTAATCACATGGTTAGATTCGTATCGTTTAGAGATCAAAATGAAGACCCTAAGTAGTTATGCTAGCATCGTCATTTCCTATGCTCAGGTTGTGTTTGGAGATCATTCAGAGTCATGACACGGATCCACATTGTATGTTTGGTGGTTGTGTTCTGTATTGAGGTTGAGAGACATGGATCTACTTTGTATATTCCGTAGCTATGTCCTACCTCCTATAGTAGTTTCATGGATCTACAATGTATTATTGGTAGCCATGATGTGGTCATCATCATAGATCTGCAATGTATTGGTTCCCATCTATGATTGGTTTGGATGAGGTCCGTTATTGGTCCTATATGAGTTTGTCTCTCTTTTCCTTTGTATCAGATGTAAAACTTTGCAAAAAGCCTGGTTTGAGTAACCTAGAAGGAGTGGCGCCTTCATGTTTTTTGCACAGAGCATCGGTGACACCTGTCCTAGTTGAGCAGAAAGCACCATTTTCCCTCTTCTTTGGAAAAAACCCTAGATTGATGCTTCTGACAGTTTTGCTAAGAGCCCTGGTGGTCAGTAAATGAGAAAAAAATATGTTTCTATAAGCTTCCATGTGGAAACCTCCATAAGGTTAGTTCCTATATGTTTCTTGAGTTCTATCCTATAAATGGAGCCTTCATGAGGAGAGTGGGGGAGGCCAGGAAAAGCATCCTTATGCTACTAGTTTGAAGTTTGAATCAGAGGCAAAGTAGAGTTAGCTCATGGTTGGAGAGGTCTTCATAGTCATAGGAGATTGTAGACATTCTTGCTGAGAGAGAAGCCATCAACATCAAGGATTTTTTGTTGTACTTCTTTCTCATCCATATATTAATACAAATACATTTCCATTTGTTGTATTTGATTGTATTGATTGTAATTAGATATTATTGGATTCCTTGATCACCAATATGAATAATCAATTATCATGATGCTCTCATCCTTTTTGTTTGTCTTGTGATCTATTTTGCATATACTGAACCGTTTCAAGGACTTTCTGGAGAGAATACAAGCAGATCCAAGGTTGAGTTATATTGTGTTTTATGTTAATTGATTTGATTATTCAAGGAAAGCATATGTTGCTATGTCTTTTTGTTCTGTATTTTTGTTTTACATTACAGAGGAACAAGCAATGTCCGCACTGGTTGAGAATTCCTGATAACAATCCATCCCAGAAAGATCACTTCCACATGCTCCATAGTGGAAATCATTCAATACCTATTCAGTCTTGTCATGTTTTAAACATCATTGGAGAATAGAATCAATACTATGTCGATATAAGGTATCATTGATGATTAGATAATATTTGGCATGATTTTGAATGCGTTGACGATCATTATGAGATAGAGCAGGATGAAATCGTTGAGTTTGGAGATATATGATCTAGTCTCCATACCATGGGTTGGCCATGCTAATTAAAACAAGAACTCACCAGGTAATGAGTTATTGGGCTCAGTTTCCATGGTATCACGGTGAATATCACACATCAACTCCACAAAAAGTAAGGACTTATTGAAAGTATTCTTAGCGAACTCAAGGTCAAATTATTGCAGGATAACAATCCAGTGAGACTATTTGCCACCCAGTACCTGACAGGTCAAGATGTAATACATGGGGTTTTGGTCCGCGAGAACGATAGTGGTGTGAAGTAGGAAGTAGTGACAGAAAATTTGTACATTGATCACCGTATCCAAATCTAACTTCTCCACATGTGAGTATCGAGTTTCTGATTCCAATAGACTCTTACTGAGATAATAAATTACATGTTCTTGTTCATTTGAATCCTCCTGCACTCGAACCATACCAATGATAGTAGTGGAGGCAGCAATATAAAGAAAAACGTATTGCGAGTAATTAGGGGGGTGTAACAAAGGTGAGTATGTGATTGCATGTTTTAAATTATTGAAAGGCCATTGAGCCAGATCATCCTAGATGAAGGGAGTGTTTGTTTTCAACAAACACATATAGCCATGTGTTTTTTCTATGAAATTGCACATGAAATGACGAAGAAAGTTTGTCTTCCCTTGCTAACTTTAGAGTTTTGTAGTGTCAGCTGGGGGAGGTAATACCACAATGGAAGCAATCTTCAAAGGATCGATATGGATACCATCATTGGAAACAATGAATCCTAGTAGACATCTAGTCTCTACACAAAATACACACTTATGTGGATTGAAACGAATATGATAATGACATCATCTAAGGAAAATGTCCCTAAGGTGCCCTAAATGACCCTCCGTTCGTCGAGAATGTGCAGGTAGGTCATCCAATTAGGGTTCCCCTATGTTTTTGATATCATGAAAGGCATAGGACATGGCTTGTTGGAACATAGATCCAATGTTTTTCAAGACAAAAGGACACTTACGGTAAGTGAAGGTTCCCCATGGGAAAATAAATTTCATTTTATTTTGATCAAAGGGTAATATTTTGATCTAATTATAGTTGAAAAATCCATCCATAAAGGATAAGATGACACTTCCAGTAGATTTGTTGATGATTTGATCGATGTAGGGAGTAGGAAAGTTGTCTTTCGGGAAATCCTTATTTAAGCCTTTAAAGTCAATACAAACCCTAATAGTTCCTTTATTCTTGGAAACATGAACAAGATTATATACCCATTCTGTCAATGGCTTCAGATAAATGAAACCATATTTCAGAAGCTTTTCGACTTCAACTTTTATTGTTGCAGCTTTCCTAGGGTGGAATTGACGGATTTTTTGCCTAACAGTTTTTGTCATTGAGTAGGTCTTGATCTCATGTACTACAATGGATGGATCAATCCCAAGAAGTTCCTCGTAACTCTAGGATAAAAAATCCTAGAATTATTTGAAAAGAGATTGGTAGTCTTCAATTTCTGCTGTTGAATAGTTATGGCCTACATGAACATGTTCAACAACTAAGGGTTTCACCAATATGTTGATGGCAATGGTTTGAGTGATGTTACAAAAATTCCCTTCATAATCGGCACCTTGTAAGAGTACAGGTGTCTGAGGACATTCAACAATATCGAAATTGATAAGAGACACAAAATCAGAATCTATCGAATTGGCATTAGGAAGGAAAGAGGATTTGTGATGATGATCTTCCCATAAAGATTCATTTGGACTCATAATATCCATAATAGACTCATCTCATGGAAAATCCTATGAGAGATAATCAAGAGTCGGGAGAGGGGAATCTAGCCAATAAGGCAGGTGTTAAGGATATGATGCTACTAAATGTTGATCATCAATGTATGCATTATAATTAGATTGAATGGCATGGTAAAGGGCTTCATGAGGACTCAGAGAAGGTGTTTTAGCAATTTCTTTGTCTTTGGACATATCACCAATAGTATAGGATATCATGTTCACCGTAGCAATTTCCATACTAGGAGGGGAATTAGTAGATGGGAAGACTCCCATAAGGGATGAATCTTTCAAAATTCTGACCCCTATGGATTGATGAGGGGGGGATCACCCCAAAAAAGGAATTTTATTCACTATGGTGGTAGTGACATTCGGTGAATAATAATAAAGTTTATTAATGGTTACAATATTTACTAGGTGAGGAAACTCGAGAGCACAAAATACTAACAAATTGACTGACTTCATAGCATAAAACCAATTCCTCCCTAGTAACAGGTTGTAATCCAATGGAGCATCGACCACTTCTACTTGAATAGAAATAGTATTTACCTCGATCTTGATATATAGTGTCGGTAAAAATCCATGAGGCTAGAAACCTCGTACGTCAAAGGATTTCAATATGGTTGGTGACTGGTTGATTTTAGGACAACTGATGTCTCTCCAACAAGACATAGATAAAACTGAGGTGGAAGCTCCTTCATCCAATATAGTATGATGAAATTTCCTACCAATCAACTTAGTTGCAATTTGAAATGCAAGATGGTGAGATAGTCTCAATTTATAATTCTCCACATTGAAGGTAATGGTATTACAATTATTTGGATCTAGGGCCCCTAAGGGTGACGAAAAGTTTTTAGGTTGCATAGGGAAGCTTTGGAGTACTTCCAGGGTAGACATATAAAAAGGTGCATGAGCTAAATATTCAACGATATTATAGAATTGGGAAGCTCAGGTGCTAGTATTGAATACTGAATTCCAGATCGTACTCTTAGGAGGATGTAAAATCGTTTCAAGAATAGGTTTTTCACTGGTAAGAGGGCCATTATAAGAAGGTGGAAGAGAGTAATTAGTAGAAGGTGTCTTCTCGGGAGAAGTACCTTCATATTTATTCTCTGGAGGTTTATCATATGTCTGAATTCATGTGGTCAGTCCAACATTTTTGGTAGAAATCATTCTGATTTCCTCCATGGAGGAGGAGGCACCATACAAAGATGTATGATCAATTAATTGTTGTTGATATGGGAAAGGTTCAATTATAACTATTGATGTAGGATTATTTTTCAAAAATTTGTTGATCTCTTCACACCTAGGACATTCCTTAGTGAAGTGATCATCTCCACATAACAGGAAGGGGTACTTAGCTTTCAGTTTCGGTTTTGAATAATTCTCTGGATTCGTAGTATTTGGACTCTCCTGCTGGTTTCCAGATTTTTTAGATTTACCTTTACCTTTCTTTTTATTACCAGCTTATTCCGATGATTGTATAGCATTCACTTCGGTGAAAACAGTAGGATTCAAAGAAGTAGTAGGAGAAGAACTCTATTGCTCGGCAGGTTTTGTTGTGGATGGAAGTTGGACTGAAACTACAACACCATATATAGGAGTTTCAACAGGTTTCTTGGTAGGATCAATGCTAGGATGAGGAGTGTTAGGGATCAAATCATATAATTTTCCAGACTGAGAATAAACTAAGTCTAAATATTAATACCGGATAATAGGTTGTTCCTCGGTAATAGCACCTCCCATAGCCACATCTCGGGAAATAGGGGGTGACATTGACTTTGTAAACCAATCAACTAGCAATCTATCTAGAATATGAGCCTTTATCAACCTTTGTCATCTCCTCCACTCATGAATGTGATCAGATATGTTAGTGGAGGTAGTTTTTTGAAGAGGAGTCAAAATATTCATGCCAGTATCATAACTGATTGGTAGCTAGAAATGGGTAAGGAATATTGTTACCAATGAATTAAAATCCACAAATGAATCTTGTGTAAGTTCAATATACCACTTAGCAGTCGTACCGATCAAATTCCTATGGAAGAGACTCAAATGGATAGAATCATCCATCAAGGAGTTCGAAGAACACCACATATGGAAGGTCATGACATGGTTTTTTAGATCTTCACCTTGCTTTCCATCAAATTTTGGGATATCTGATGGTAACTTGACCGAGATTGTAGGCCAAAAAGGGTTGTGAAGGATGGGATCATTGATCAATTTGGAAAGGTCTGGCAAATCCAGTGTTTCCAAAAATGAGATTTGTCTATTAGGTTGTAGGTAATTATAATATTGATAAGGTAAGGATACCCCAGTGGGACCATAGGTCGGTTGAGGTTGACCATAGTAACCCATAAACCGTTGGTAGTTGGGATTGTTTTTCCCCATAAACGGATATCCTTGGTTAGGTTTGGCTTGAGGTCCATCGATAGGTAGAGTCAATTAATTGGAAACACCTCCGAGGTAAGGGACATATAAAGGGTTATTGTAGTGTGCCCCACTAAGGTATTGGTTACCAATATTGGTTTGTTGAGGTGGGACCAAAGAAGATGCAGGTGGTTGGGAAGAAATACCAACATGACCATAACTAGCAGGTCCACCAGATCCTACAGTTGGAGGAGTAGGTATCGAAACATTATGAAAAATAGGTACATAAGGTCCTCTAGATGGATGGGATGTGGAGGGTAAAAATGGACATCCAACATTTGGAAAACCCATGGAAGGCATAGGAGAACTTCTCAATGGAGAGTTTGGAATTGGATTTGGAGCAGACTGTGACACTCTCACATGAGTGGTGAGTCTAGTGACCGTTGGAGCATGTGGAGCATTAGATAAAATCGAACTAGAAGGGATATTCAAATATCTACCCGAAATATCATTGGGTAGAAGATAAGGTAAATCTCTTCTAGGGATAGGGGTTAGCTGCATAGAGGAAACATTTGTGGCACTAGTAGAACCGAATTCATATATAGCTTATCCTAAGGCAGTTTTCTAAAACAAAACATTCGGCCCAAATATGGGAGAAACTGTATCATCAGGATGGAACTAATCAAGCCTAACTCCTGTAGGAGTTTGGAAAAAAAAATATGGATTTTGAGATGAGAGTTGTTCCTCTATAGGTGGTACTGAATAATTAGTAATAGGAACATTAGAAGAAAGAGAGAATTCACCCCCCTCTTCTGTAGCTAGAACCCCTCCCAATTCAGGAATAGATGCACTTCCTGTTTCATAATTTATTTCCATATCTCGTTCCATAGAATATCGATTCATAGGATTCAAAGGATACTCAGGTGATAATCCTTGTATACACGAGGACCATCTCCAAGGCAAATCAGCCAGTTTGAAGAGGTCAAACTGATCACAAACTGAAACCTCTAGCTAATCAAGAAAAACAAATACTACTCACAATAAAGCAACAAACAAAACTATGACATGAGCGGATTGAAGGTATGGATCCTCACAGGATTTTCATATCACCAAAACTTGTGATATATCGTAGGTTCCAATGGTAAAATGCTACAAGGATAATTGGGACCGTACCCTTTCCTGAATACCCAAATACCTGGACAACACGTGCATATAAATTTCCCTGAGTGTTTTTATCATTGTATTGTGGTGATAGGGCTATCAAAGGAAGTTTCTCAGTTGGTCTTAGGATCCCTACAAGTGTCTCCCGATATACACAAGGTACATGGGAGCTCAACCCCGTAGTAGTGTTTTCTAATGCAAAACCGTTCGAAATGGGTCTTCCTATATACTGCTGATGTCATGTCCCAAATTTTTCATTGGGTCACAATGACCGAATCACATTTTCCATATTCATGAGAGCTTTTCAAATTGATGCTAAGGGTCAAATAATTGCCAAGGACGAAAATCACTAGTTTCCTAGGTTGGGGGTGGAAGATTTGGGATTTGGAATAAGGGGGACAATAAATGATGTTTAAACATTAGAATGACATAAATATTTAATAAAGGAGCTAAACTAATATATTAAAAGAGAAAATTTAAGTAGAAATGGAGCATGGAGACACATGGAGACTATGGGGCCCACACAAGCTAGAAATTTTGTGCCACATGGCATCCTCGTCTTGCAATTTCGAATCCATGGGAAGCCTAAAGGTTCTTGGATGAGTTAGAAGGATAATACACTTTTAAATATGCATCATATTTCAAATTTTGGAAGAAATGTAACTTAATTTGGATAGGAAGAGTCATTTTGTAGCTAGTGAGACACTTGGACTAGATTCCATAGCTCTATGACAACAATGATGAAGATGCTATGACACATATGACATGAATCATATTTGAAGGCTGAAATATGACATATTTGACATGTCAGGTTGAAATATAGCATCTAATAGCGCTCTCATGTGAGTTGGGGAATCTCATTGGGTTCCTACACAAATTGGGGGAAGATGGAAAGCTATGAAATGGATGACACATGGAAAATCATGAGCACACACCCGAATTTGAATTGTATTGAGTTTTTGGATGGATTGGGAACATTATAAGGCTAATAATTTTTATAAAATACAGGAATAAGCCAAGATAATATATTTTTATCATTTGAGAAATTGTCATTTGTGAATTGTGAGAGCTAGTGGATGACTAGTTTTCTTGCCTTAGCCAATTTCGAGGGTGAAATATTCCCATCCAAGTTGGTGTTTGGAGAGGCCACTCAGGTATTTCATGGAGATTTAATGAATTCTTATTTTCAGGTGTAATCTACATGGCATCTTTTGGATTCTTCTATTGTAGCACTTTCTCTCAACCATTTCCATTTTTTATGGCATATTCTTGCTCATGGAGGGATTGCGCTTTGGGTGAGCTATTGATATCTTTTGGGAAGATTATAATGCTCCATTATATTATGTTATGATTTATATTCTATTTATTTCAATTTCAGAAGAATATCAGGTCTAAATACCCAAAATAATTCCTGTAAAAATGTTGAACAATGAAGAAATAGTGTCGTTTCCCCACTATCTTGTTGTGAACCATTGTAATGCTGATGATTTCGAATTGGTAGAGCATTTAATTTTCCATTTGTTATTGTAATCAGTTAAATATTATATTTTATTCATTCTCATAAAGTTTCAAGTCGAAATTCCCAATATTTGTATGTCAAAATGAATTTTAATGAGCAAACAATGACCATTTCCTCTCTATTTTGATATATGCCATGGTAATGCTTATTATTTCGAACGGAGGAAAGTATATATGATAAATTTATGATGAATGGACTGTCATTAATTTTTATTTCAAGTATCATGTTCATTAATTAAGCATTGGAATCCATTTTACTCATTTTTATTGCACTTGGAGAAGATTTGGTGCATTTTCCCCAAGGGTCGAAATTGTGATTTGGGAGCTGTTTTGGAAAGAGTCATAACTTCCTGTATAAAATGAACCATAATGAATATGAGACTTTAAAAATTTTCCTTACACATCCCCTACCTATTTTCATAAATTCGAGTGACTTTGGGACCATTTGAGAAGTTGCTTCTAGCAATTACCCAGGGGGAATTAGAGCCCCAATTTGCTAGTAAAGACTCCTACTTTGAACATAAAATTAAAAAAGTTTTTAGAAGTAATTGGGGGGTCATAAAACATCCATGAACATCATATTTAAGTTCTATTATCATTCATGTACCTTCTGAGAAAATTTGGGAGCATTTGGGTCAATTTGGAGGTCTAGACATCAAAACTAGTTAAGGTTGAAATTGGGGGAAAAAGTGAAAAAAATTGATCATTTAATAAAATTCCAAAAAAAAGGAAATTACAGCTGAGTACATGAATTACCTTTTGATACACCTCAAGGATACGTGAAATTTCGTTCGATATACCATAAAGTACATGGGAGAACCACACGATCCCTGGGAAACAACACAGGTAATGAACGACAACTCCTACGTTTATAGACGTCGAAACATGTCTCTAAAATATCACACCTTGCTAGATATTTTAACCTAGAGTATCAATTAATATTATCTTGTATGGTTAGGTGGATGCATGAGGTGAAAAAATGAAATGTAAAACCATACACGTATGCAAATTCAAGTCTTTCAATTTAACTTTTGGATATTCCCTACTTAAAGGAAGGGTAGAGGTTCGATTCATATTTTTTCAAAACAAAAATAGATCCCAAGAAAACAATAACAAACTATATATTTTGTTCCTATTCCAAGCATACAAATATTTCTAGTGCAAACCTTGAAAATAAAAAACAATATCTCTTTTAAAAGAAAGATATTACTACTTTGCACACAAATTTTCAATTCGTCAAATGAAAGAAAGACTTAAAAAACAAAAATATTTTTGTTCTTTTGTTGAGAAGAAAATACACAAGAAGAAACAAACTATGAATACCTAAAAGTTTATTAGACTAATCAAGTAATCAAGAGCCTGTTCTTTTACTAAAATTAATGATTTTTCTCAATTTTTTCAATAACAAGTATAAAAGGAATCTTCTACAATCTATGAAGAAAACCAAAGACATACTACTTTCCTTTCCTGTTGATTATAACAACACTCAGAGATCTAAGCCAAATAATTTATTTTCAAAGTACTTATTTCAAACCAAAGACAAATGAAAAAGAAGCCTCAAAGGCCAAAATCAACAATCACTTGAAAATACAAACAGGTCAAGCCTATAAACCTTTTCCAGATCTTATTTGATGACTGTAACTATCAACAGTAAACTCAGAAACAATCAAAAACCAAAATTCATAGCAATATTTCAAAAAATCAACGGAGGGTGTTAAAAACCTACCTGGCAGCACACTTTGACAGCTTAGTACAGAGCGTTGGAAGGTCGATCACTATGCTTTGAAAATAGGTATAGAGAGGTGGCACCACTCCTTGTATACAAGAAAAATATGGTGGCACTGCAGGTTGTCTCAATGAAATGTGTAGTGGCTACTCTTTTTACTCCACCCAGCTGCGGTGGCCCAAAAATATTTTGAAATCACAACAGAGGTGAAAAAATAAATGAGTTAGATCTTGTATACTAAATCCAAATAGCATATGAAGACAGGAACATGAACCATTAGAGGCAAATAAAGGCATATTTACCGATTTCAAATAAAATCTTGCAAATTAACAAGCAGATATAATCTGTGAAGTGAAATTGAAAATTAAAGAAAATATTACTACAAAACCAAGAATCAGATCTCTCCCCAGTGGAGTCTCCACTTTTGTTATTGGAAATTCTCGGCTAGTGCTGAGAGAGGTTGTTTCCCTAGATTGAAAGACTCAAAAGTAGAACAAAACAACTACATAATAGATAAAACTTCCCTAGGATCAAATAAACTACTTGAATTAACTTCTCTCCTCACCTTCCATAGGCTGTAAAATTTCTGAACCTTGATGTGTTTGACCTATGCAGAGATCCTACAATAATCACAACAAAACACAAACCAAGTGAGAGTAACAAGATGGTTTATAATCCTATGCAAAATACCAAGGCGTGGAGAACCTCCTGCAATAAACAATGAGAATGCAAAAATATTGGAGCACAAAAGATTTTTATTGATCGCGGGCCACTTTGAGGGGGAAACCTCCTTTGAACAAGCTCAATACAAAATAACTCTTCCGTCCTTTCAATAGCCTCAACACATACTTATATACTAAGTCTAATCTAAACAACTATTACTCCACATGAATGTGGGATAATGCAACCTATTAAATGGACTTAACAACTATTACTTACTCCCCATGAATGTGGGATAATACATCATACTAATTGGACGACTTACAAAGCATATGCGTCCGACAAAATATACCAACAAAATAAAGAGTGGGTTGACATGGGTTCTTAACATCCCCTCCCTCTTAGAAAAATATTTGTCCTCAAAGCTTTAGATGTGGAAACAACTGCTGAATCTGAAGGAGGGGTTCCCATGTAGCATCCTCTGGTTGCATGCTGGGCCACTGAATTGAAGACCTTTGTGATGGACCGAGAGAGAAGTTGACAAGTGCGCTTATTGAGGATGGCCTCCGACTTTGAAATGATGGATCCTTTAGTAACCCATTCTGGTAAAACAATTTGTGCACTGATGTTGGCATCAATCACTTGCTGAATGCAAGAAGGAGGAAGTGCCAATTTATAAGCAACATACCCAATCTTTTGAAGAACTAGATATGGGCCAGAGATCCTTGGAGTGAGTGTTTGATGCCCTTTGTATTTCATGGAGGATTTCTTGTAACACTGCAGACGAAGAAAAACCATATCACCAACTTGAAAAGTGCGCTCAAAACAGTGTTGATCAGCCTGTTGTTTCATGCAGGCTCTTGTCAGGTGAAGATTGTCCTGCAGGAGGTGAAGAATCTGATGTCGGTTTTGAAGAACCATGTCAATTACCTAAACTAGTGAATTGCTGGGGGTGGATAGGAGGATTACTGGAGGTGCGTGACCATAGACTACTTCATATGGAGTCATTTTAGATGCAGTATGGTAGGAATTATTGTACCACCATTCAACGAGGGGGATCCACTGATGTTGTTCTTCAGAGGTGAAACAACGAAGATAAGTTTCCCAAATTATGTTGATGACTGTAGTTGGACCCTCTATTGGTGGGTGATAAACTGAACTCATATGCAGTTTGGTGTCAGGGAGGCGAAAATGACTTGTGAAAGTTGTGTTGTGGTATGAGATAATGGAATAAGGGATTCCATGAAGAAGGAATATCTGGGCCATGAAAATTTGTGCGATTGAAGAGGTGATATATGGATGGAGTGTAGTTTCACCCTTGTGGTGCTGACAAGGAACACATTCGACAACCATATGTTGAATTTCGTGTTGCACCCCCTTCCAAAAGAAGTTACAACGCGCCAGCTCATATGTTTTGATGAACCCAGAGTGCGTTGCTGAGGGAGAAGCATGCAGTTCATAAAAGACCGCATGTTTAAGGTTTGTGCTCGGGGGAAGCACCAGATGAGCCTTGTATCTCAGAGAAAATCCATCCCAAGAGGAATACGGTACCGCATAAGGGTTATTGGCCAACTGTTGGATGACTTCAGATAATGAGGATTCATTGACATAGCCTTGCTGAAGAGAGTGTAACCAAGTTAGAAGATGCATAGAAATAACTGAAAGAGAAACATGGGCATAAAATGTGTGGAAAAGAGCATCCACCGCAAGATTGTCTTGAGCCTTCTTATAGTCATAATCCCTGATTTTGAGAACCCATTTTTGTTGTGTTGGGGATGAGACCCATTGTTCCAGAAAATATTTCAAACTCTGGTGATCAGCTTTGATGCCAAAATGATTCTCTAAGAGGGATGGCCACCACTTCTGTACTGTGTGCAAAATAGTCACCATTTCCTTCTCATATGTAGATGTGGATAAATTATTTCCAGAATTGCATTTGTCGGTGAAGGAAATGGGATGTTAATCTCGAAAGAGGACAACCCCAAGTCCATTGTCGTAAGCATCACGCTCAAGAGTGAAGAGCTTGGAAAAATAAGGCATCTAAAAGGTGCATCGGAATGAAAGATCCAAGGGAGTAGTTGAGACTACTGAAGCTTGCATCTGAATGAAATGGAGCTGAGCAATGACACCATGTGAATTTGTCTTAAGGAGCTTTTCCATGCGATGGGAATGTATGATGCTGAGAGAACCTGGTTGGAAGCCATTGAATTTGTGTTTGTTTCCATTGAGTGAAAATTGCATCCATAGTTCAGCAAAATCCCATAAGATGGGTCCAAGTGTGCGTAACCATTGAGTTCCCAAAATCACATCACATCCTCCTAGAGGCATGGCAAACATGTTAGAGCACAAGTTATAATCTCCAATAGAGATACACACATTACAACACTTTCCTTTGCAAGGTAAGGTGCTCCCATTGGCAACCATGACTTTAAAGATGGAGCAAGGATGGAAAAAACTATCAGCTTGTTTGGAAATATAAGGGTCAATGAAGTTATGGGTGCTACCAGAATCAATGAGTATTGTAAGAGGAATCTTCTTGAAGAAACCCTTGACCTGCATGGTTTGTGGGGCGGTGACTCCGACTAATGCGTGGAGAGATATCTTGGGGTGTTCGTCATGAGAATGAGGGTCAACAGGTGGTTGTTGAATGTCAACTTGAGTGTCTATTGGATCCTAAGCACCTTCACAAATTTCAAGTGCAGGTGGAGAATCCACATCCAGGAGATAGAGATTTTGCTCAACACATCTATGTCCCCGGGTGAATTTCTCATCACAATTATAACAAAGCCCTTTTTCTCGACGTTCCCGCATCTTTGCTTCAGACAAATGCTTGATAGGAGTGGTTCTAGGAGCTGGCAGATTTTGGGTTCTTTGAGGAACCATAGGTTTGAATGGAACAAGAGTGGATTTGGAGCGTTGTTGAGCCCGGATCTTGTCCTCTTCTAGCTTAGCCAACCCGAGGACTTCCATCATTGTGTGGGGGCAGAACATTTTAACCTCAGAGCGTATTACATCCTTCAGACCACTAATAAAAAAACTAAGGTAGAATGCATCAGGAAATCCCTCGGTGTGATTGGCAAGTTCCTCAAATTCTGTTTGATACTCCCGCACAGTGCTAGTTTGGCGAAGTTTGGTGAGTGATCCTGTGAAGTCATCAAAAGCACTAGGACCAAATCGCTGCAAGAGGAGTTGGGAAAAATCTGTCTAGTTTGGCTTGGCATGAGCCTTGATGTACCAACGGAACCATTGAAGTGCTTCATGTTCCAAATGAAAGGATGCAAGGGGGACTTTATTGAAATCAAAAGTGTTATGTAGACTGAAATACTGTTCGGACCTATAAATCCATCCAGTCGAATCATCACCATTGAAGCGAGGAAAATCCAGCTTCGGCCTGTGGTAGTGGCTAAACAATGAGAACCCAGTGTCTGCAGAAGACTCAAGCTGGTGGCGGTTGTCCACGGGTGAATGCTGACGATTGAGGCCGAGAAATTTTTGATCTAGATCCTCAAGTTTGGACTTGATGGCGGCAAGTTCTTCTTCCATTTGTTTATTTGCTCCGGCGCGGGTAACAACCATAAGCATTTTTTTTTTTTGTTATATAAGGTAATGGGTAGAAAAACAAAAAAGGAGATTTTTGATTTGGGAAAAATTTGGGGGGGTAATTGGGGTTTTACGGGGTTTTGGACACTTTTTTAGGGACAAGAAGTAGAAAATGTGAATTTCAGAGGTGGGATGAAGGAATTGGAAAATTTTTCAGAGAGGGACAATGAAACAGAATTAGAAAACGAACAACGTGGAAAAATTTGAAGGTGATTGAGTGAGAATCAGAGAAGTTATGACAAACTTTAAAAATTGACAAATGTGGGATTTCGGCCTTGAGGAAGCGAAATTGGGGATAAGGGCCTCAATGAAAGAATATGCAGAATGGTAGCATGGGTGTGACAGTGAAATTTCAAGGAAAAAATATCTAAATCAAGGAAGATATGGCTGAAAAACATAAATTTATACCTTTTTATTGTTTTCTTTTCTCTGAAGAACTGATCTGTGGCGGTGCTAGAAGCTACGTTTTATCAACAGGAAATGGAGTAAATGATCTATGCCAATTTTGAAATGTGGCACATTATCAACTGTAAATAGAGATGGACCCCAGGTATAATCGGCTTCCTATTGGTTCAAAGGTAGTCACTCGACCACCAAGGCTGTCTCAAGCTTGAGTATTGGGGCAGTACCCCTCACTTCACGGCGCAAGTAAAACAGCTAATCGCTTGGCCAAAAACGATAGCTCTTTGGTTTTCCTCATGGATGGGAATCTAGTCAATATGGTGGGGGTCATTTCTCTTTTTGCTTGGCAGGTCCTCTCAATGGACAACTACTTCGGGGTTCCTATGGTACTCCTCACAATGAGTTTTAGGGCTATGCCCAAGTACTTCCCACAGTTAAGCGGATAGGGTGTATTCCCTGATCCGAATGAAAAATACTGCTGCAAGAAGAATAAGTATTGCAATAACTTACAGTGCCAGAAAAAATGTGGTACAAATTCCACCCAATGCTCAAAAACCCGTAATTAGAGCTAGGGTTTTGAGACGAAAACATTTAAAATGAGCATAACCCGATCTAGATTACTCAGAATCGCTTTTATATCCTATTTCCGGAGCTGGAACAATCACTCTGCCTCTACCCATGAAATCGGAATAGAAATATGAGCACCCGGTCAAAAGATTTCCGCTCTGCAATTTTCGCGGCCGTCACTGAAATTATGAAAAATTGCTGATTTTAAATCCGCAATATCTCCACTTTTAGAACTCCAAATGAGATTTTTTTTTTTGAAAATGCGTATTTTAGAGTGCAAGTTATATTCTCCAATAGAGATACACACATTGCAGCACTTTCCTTTGCAAGGTAAGGTGCTCCCATTGGTAACCATGACTTTAAAGATGGAGCAAGGATGGACAAAACTATCAGCTTGTTTGGCAATTTGAGGGTCAATGAAGTTATCGGTGATACCAGAGTCAATGAGTATTGTAAGAGGAATCTTCTTGAAGAAACCCTTGACCTGCATGGTTTGTGGGGCGGTGACTTCGACTAATGCGTGGAGAGATATCTTGGGGTGTTCTTCATTAGAATGAGGGTCAACAGGTGGTTGTTGAATATCGACCTGAGCGTCTATTGGATCCTGAGCAGCTTCACAAATTTCAAGTGCAGGTGGAGAATCCACATCCAGGAGATAGAGATTTTTCTCAACACATCTATGACCCCGGGTGAAAATCTCATCACAATTATAACAAAGCCCTTTTTCCCAATGTTCCCACATCTCTGCTTCAGACAAATGCTTGATAGGAGTGGTTCTAGGAGCTGGCAGATTTTGGGTTCTTTGAGGAACCATAGGTCTGAATGGAACAAGAGTGGATTTGGAGTGTTGTTGAGCCTGGATCTTGTCCTCTGCTAGCTTAGCCAACCCAAGGGCTTCCATCATTGTGTGGGGGCAGAACATTTTAACCTCAGAGTGTATTGCATCCTTCAGGCCACTGATAAAAAAACTAAGGTAGAATGCATCAGGAAATCCCTCGGTGTGATTGGAAAGTTCCTCAAATTCTGTCTGATACTCCCGCACAGTGCCAGTTTGGCGAAGTTTGGTGAGTGCTCCTGTGAAGTCATCAAAAGCACTAGGACCAAATCACTGCAAGAGGAGTTGGGAAAAATCTGTCCAGTTTGGCTCGGCATGAGCCTTGATGTACCAACAGAACCATTGAAGTGCTTCATGTTCCAAATGAAAGGATGCAAGGGGGACTTTATTGAAATCAAAAGTGTTATGCAGACTGAAATACTATTCGGCCCTATAAATCCATCTAGTTAGATCATCACCATTGAAGCGAGGAAAATCCAGCTTCAGCCTGCGATAGTGGCTAAACAATGAGAACCCAGTGTCAGCAGAAGACTCAAGCTGGCGGCGGTTGTCCATGGGTGAATGCTGACGATTGAGGCCGAGAAATTTTTGATCTAGATCCTCAAGTTTGGACCTTATGGTGGCAAGTTCTTATTCCATTTGTTTATTTGCTCCGGCGCGGGTAACAACCATAAGCAGTTTTTTTTTTTTGTTATATAAGGTAATGGGTAGAAAAACAAAAAAAGAGAATTTTGATTTGGGAAAAATTTGGTGGGGTAGTTGGGGTTTTACGGGGTTTTGGACACTTTTTTAGGGACAAGAAGCAAAAAATGTGAATTTCAGAGGTGGGATGAAGGAATTGGAAAATTTGATAGAGAGGTACAATGAATAAGAATTAGAAAACGAACATCGTGGAAAAATTTGAAGGCGATTGAGTGAGAATCAGAGAAGTTATGACAAACTTTAAAAATTGACAAATGTGGGATTTCGGCCTTGAGGAAGCAAAATTGGGGATAAGGGCCTCAATGAAAGAATATGTAGAATGGTAGCATGGGGGTGACAGTGAAATTTCAAGGAAAACAGAGCTAAATCAAGGAATATATGGCTAAAAAACAGAAATTTATACCCTTTTTTTTCTTTTTTTTTCCTCTGAAGAACTGATCTGTGGCGGTGCTAGAAGCTGTGTTTTATCAATAGGAAATGGAGTAAATGATCTGTGACAATTCTGAAATGCTGGACGTTATCAACTGTAAATAGAGATGGACCCCAGGTATAATCGGCTTCCTATTCGTTCAAAGGTAGTCACTCGACAACCAAGGCTGTCTCAAGCTTGAGTATTGGGGCCGTACCCCTCACTTCACGGCGCAAGTAAAACTGCTAACCGCTTGGAAAAAAACGACAGATCTTTGGTTTTCCTCATGGATGGGAATCTAGTCAATCTGGTGGGGGTCGTTGCCCTTTTCGCTTGGCAGGTCCTCTCAATGGCTAGCTACTTTGGGGTTCCTGTGGTACTCCTCACAATGAGTTTTAGGGCTATGCCCAAGTACTTCCCACAGTTAAGCGGATAGGGTGTATTCCCTGATCCAAATGAAAAATACTACTGCAAGAAGAAGAACTACTGCAATAACTTACAGTGCCAGAAAAATGTGGCAGAAATTCCACCCAATGCTCAAAAACCCGTAATTAGAGCTAGGGTTTTGAGATGAAAACTTTTAAAATGAGCATAAATTGATCTAGATTTCTCAGAATCGCTACTATATCCTATTTCTAGAATTGGAACAATCACTCTACTTCTACCCACAAAATCGGAATAGAAATCTGAGCACCCGGTCAAAAGATTTTTGCGGCCGTCACTGAAATTCTGAAAAATTGCTGATTTTAAATCCACGATATCTCCACTTTTAGAACTCCAAATGAGATGATTTTTTTTCGAAACTGTGTATTTTTGAAAGTGGAATTCAGATATGCAACCTATTTATTCTGATTCTATGTAGAAATTTTCATAAATTGATCTAAAAGTTGCCGCCCAATTTTGCCCTCTTTTTTTTGGAAAAGAAAAAAAAATTCCCACTTGTGCCAAGGAAAGTGCTCTGATACCAGATGTAGAGAACCTCCTGCAATAAACAATGAGAATGAAAAAATATTGGAGCACAAAATATATTTTATTGATCACGATCCACTTCAAGGGGGCAACCTCCTTTGAGCAAGCTCAATACAAAATAACTCTTCCGTCCTTTCAATAGCCTCAACACATACTTATATACTAAGTCTAATCTAAAAAACTATTACTCCACATGAATGTGGGATAATTGTGGACATTGAACCCAGTGATAGATTAATTTTACTCACAGCAATTATCAATTGAACATGCAAAATCACTCACAAAAGAGACTGAAAATGGAGCTGAACACTAAACTATATTAACTCAGTCTACAATAGCCAAACCTGTAACATAATAGGTTGCTGTATTAAATAATTACATCAGGGATTCGAATGCATGAGGAGCAATTCGAATCTAGTCAAAAGCAGGCTTACTAAAATTAAGCAAATCCCCCATAGGTGCAAAAAGTTGTTTCCAAATCAGTCATGGAGCTCACGAATTGGAAAAATCACTTAGGCAAGCTAAAGAGTGATGGAATGACAACTCATACATGCCTTTCATAGGAGAAAAGAGTGGAGGATGTGGAGGACAAAAAACTAGTTCACCTCACCTAGTCAAACTTTCCCAATTGCCTTAAAGCACTGAAAAAAGTAGGAAATAAAGCAGAAAAAGCAGAAGGGTGCCTAGGAGACCAGGAATAAAGCAAAATTGATTCATTGAGATTTACCAAGTGCTACATGAGTTAAAATAGGCAATTTTGACCACTATGGATAGGTAAATGACAACTTGCATAAGGTGGAATCATAAGACTAGGCAAATAAGACAAAAATAATTAAATTAATGTCTAAGGTAGCTAACTATGGGTTGATTATTCTAACACCCCCCCTTAATCCTGACTTATGAGTAATATATCAGAAAATTATAGGGCCTAGCAATAAGGATTAGTCACCCTTTACATACTGCATGTCCATACAACCAAGGAAAGAGGCAAAAACCACATGGGAAAATCCTCCCTTAAACATGGATTGTAAAACAAAATTTGGAAATCTTGTCTTCACTCATGCTTCATAGCATGATCATCAATCCCCAACAGTGATTTGAGATTTCTGAAGATCTTCTCACAAAATGCTTTGGTGAAGATATCAGCTACTTGTTCTGAAGATGAACAGAAGAGTAGGTGAATGGTGCCATCATGCACAAGCTCTTTGATGTAGTGCATATGGATATCAATGTCTTTGGTTCTCTGCTTCTGAACTGGATCATTGTAGATTCAAATGGTACTTTGGTTATCACAGTAGATGGTAGTTGAGTACTCTGATTTGAAGCCACACTCTCCAAGTAAACCCTACAACCATAAACATTGAGTTGCTGCATTAACAACTCCTCTGTACTCTGCTTCTGAAGATGAGAGTGCAATGGCACTCTGTTTCTTTCTTGACCAGCTAATTGGCCCTTCTACAAGCATGAATACATATCTTGATGTGGACTTTCTATCTGTGCTATCACCTACCCAATCACTGTCAGTAAATCCAATCAAATCAAGACCAGATTTTGCTTTGTAGAAGATCCCATGTGTCCTTGTTCCCTGAACAAAGTTAAGGATCCTTTTGGTTGCTTTCCAATGGATCTCATGAGGCTGATCCATGTATCTAGAAGCCACACTTACTGCATAAGAAATATCAGGTCTAGTATGTGTAAGATACAACAAACATCCAATCAATTGCCTATATAGTGTATTGTTTACCATAGGTGAAGAATCGGCTTCTTCCAGCTTCACTCCTGAAAGGAAAGGAGTCTTACTTGGTTTGCAGTCCTTCATTTTGAATTTTTTCAGCAAATCCAAGGCATATTTGTACTGGTGCACCTTGATTCCAGCTTTGTTTTGAGCAATCTCAAGCCCCAAGAATTGGCTTAAGAGCCTCAAATCTGTCACGGAGAAGGCTTGGTTCATTGCACCCTTCAAGGAAGCAATCTCATCCTTTGAGCTTCCTGTAATGAGGAGGTCATCAAGATATAACACAATGATCATTAATGAACCATTAATTAACTTCAAATAGACATTTGGATCTGATTTGCATCGAACAAAATTCAGTGATAGCAAGAAGCTATCAATCTTGGCATACCAAGCCCTGGGGGCTTGCTTTAGCCCATACAATGACTTTCTCAACCTGCAAACAAGAGAAGGGTTAGTAGAAAATCCTTGAGGCTGCTGCATATATATCTCTTTAGTGAGATCTCCATTCAGGAAGGCACATTTTACATCCATGTGATGTACCTCCCATTGCTTTGAGGCTGCAATGGCTAAGGCTAGCCTGATGGAGTCCATCTTTGCCACTGGTGCAAACGTCTCATTGTAATCTATTCCATGAACCTGTGAGTAGCCCTTGGATACCAATATGTCCTTTTACTTTAGAGGTGAACCATCAGCAGCAAATTTGGTCTTGTAGACCCACTTACACTGAACTAACTTCCTCCCTGGGGGAAGATCCACTAGCTCCCATGTGTTGCTCTTCTGGAGTGAGCTGAACTCTTCCTTCATGGATGTTTGCCATATTGGATCTCCTGCTGCTTCTTCATATGTTTTAGGATTAGATTCCACCATCAAATAGCATTTCTCAGCAAACATAGGATCCTTCATGCACAAACCACTCTCAAATTGAGATCTAGTCCTCCTTGGGTCATTGGGATCCCCAGCTAGCTCTCCTGCGGCATGTAGTGTCTTGGCTGCCCATTTTGGCCTTGTAGGGCTGTTAGGGTCTGTAATAAACTCATCACTATTAGACATATCAGAATCAGCATGTTCAACAAACTCTTCACTTACTTTCAGAGGTTCAGGTGTTGAAGAGGCTTCTCCAACTTCCACTGCTGCAAGGGGTTCTTCTTGAAATTGAACACACCTTTCGATGAAGGATTTGTTTGTGCTCAAATTTATCAGTTTTTACCCTTTTGAATCTTCAGAGTACCCAACAAATATGAACTCTTGGATTTGGGGCTACAAAGCCTTTCTCTTGTCTGTTGGAATTCTAGCCCAAGCCCTTGAGCCAAAAATCCTGAAATGGGTCACATCTGGCTTGTGCCCACTCCATGCTTCGAAAGGAGTCATACCATCAAGTTGTTTATGAGGCACCCTATTCTGGATATAGGCTACACAGTTGATAGCTTCGGCCCAGTAATTTGGTGGCAAATTTTTGGCCTCCATCATGCATGTTGCCATCTCCTTCAGTGATCTGTTCTTCCTCTCAGCAACACCATTCTGCTGTGGTGTGTAAGGGATAGAATGCTGCATCTGAATACTTGCATCTACACAATAATTAATAAACTCAGACTTGACATACTCACCACCATTGTCAGATCTGAGGACCTTGAGTTTCCTCCCAGACTGGTTTTCAACCAAAGCCTTAAAGACTTTGAAGAGGCCAAAAACCTCAGACTTGTGTTTCAGGAAGTAAACCCAACAATACCTGGAAAATTCATCTATGAAAGTCAATGCATATTTGGCTTGACTCATGGACATATGAGGGAATGGGCCAGCAACATTACCATGGATCAACTTATGGGGTGCAGAGGTTCTCTCATGACTAGCTCTCTCAAATTTATGCTCTGGGTGTTTTCCTAGGATACAACCTTGGAAGACTCCTTTGGAATTTTTTTATCTTGGGCAACCCTATGACCATCTCTTTTTCACTAAGATCAGAAAGATACTTGTAATTTAGGTGGCCAAATATTTCATGCCAAATATTTCTTTCCTCATTAGCATGAATCAGAAGAGTAGAGGGGTTTGAGTAGGGTGGGAAGTGTGAGAACATGTATACCTTTTGAGCATGATTTGCAACTCCTTTTGCAATGACTTTACCACTTGAGATCTTTGTGATCTCAACTTCATCAGGGGAGAATATGAACTTATTTGGAGACCCAGTGTGAGTCATTTGGTACACTGATAATAGGTTGGAGGCAAGACCAAGTACATACAACACATTGCTGAACTGACCATGATCAAGATCAATCCTCCCTTTGCCCAAACTTTTAGTGAGAGAGTCATCTCCCAGTACTATAGGTGGTCCTTTTGACATGTCAAGTGAGGAGAATGCCTCCTTGGTCCAAACCATGTGTCTTGAAGCTCCAAAATCAATGATAAAACTGGGTGAGCTTGATGTGCCAGCAACCAATGCATGAACTCTCTCTCTGTCATCTAAACTTGATCCTCCTTCTCTCTTCTTTGAGCTTTCTGGGAGATGACATTCTTCTCTAGGAGTTGGGTCAACATGTCTATTTGATTCTTCATACAAGAGCTTTCAGTGTGATTGCCCTTATTGCAGTATGCGCACTTGCTCATTTCTCCTTTGTTTTTCTTCTTTTGGTAGTTCTTCTTGGAACCTTGTGGCTCCTTTGGAGACTTGTTCCTATCTCTCTTTTGCTCAGGTGGCTTTTTAGCTTTCTTTTTGCTTTTTGAATCCACCTTCAAATCTCCAATAACCAGAGCTTGGTCTTTGGATGGTTTGATGGTTCCCATCATCACCAGCTTGTCTTGTTATTGTGTGAGAGATTCCATGAAATCTGCAAGGCTAAGCATCTTCCAGGTTCGAGCTGTCAACTTTGTGGCATAGAAGGTCGAAACAAACACTGAATAGTTAGGGCCAAGCTTCAAGAGAATGGACAAGACCAGCTTATCATCCTTATTTTCGATCCCACATTGTTTTAGCTGCAAAACAAGTGCTTTGAACTTGGAGAAATAGAGTTGCAGGGATTCAAAGCTATTTGGACTTAGGGAGATCAGTTCATTTTCGATTTGATGTCCCATCATTTCATCTGTCTTTCCAAAAAGATCAGTAAGCTTCTCCCATACTTCATTCGGTGATGTCAATCCATCAAGATGGAAAAGGAGGTCTCTGGAAATACTCAGACACACGAGACCATAGGCCTCATCCCTCCTGTTGTGCCATTTTATCTTCTCTGTAGTTGCATTGGGCTCTTCTTCTGTTGCCATAGTCACCCTGTAGAGGCCTTTCGCTCTCAACAGTATCTCCATCTCTGCTTTCCATTCAAATAAATTGAAGGGAGTCAAGATGATCTTCTGAGATTGATCCATAGCTCAAAAATTGTCCCAGCTGTCAGTAGAAGGCTCCCAGTCACTGATGTCAAACTTGCAAAACAATTTTGAAGGAGAGAAATTGATCTACAATGGCTCTGATACCATGTGGAAATTGAACCCAGTGATAGATTAATTTTACTCACAACAATTATCAATTGAACATGCAAAATCACTCACAAAAGAGACTGAAAATGGAGCTGAACACTAAACTGTATTAACTCAGTGTACAATAGCCAACCTTGTAACATAATAGGTTGCTGTATTAAATAATTACATCAGGGATTCGAATGCATGAGGAGCAATTCAAATCTAGTCAAAAGCAGGCTTACTAAAATTAAGCAAATCCCCCATAGGTGCAAAAAGCTGTTTCCAAATCAGTCATGGAGCTCACGAATAGGAAAAAACACTTAGGCAAGCTAAAGAGTGATGGAATGACAACTCATACATGCTTTTCATAGGAGAAAAGAGTGGAGGATGTGGAGGACAAAAACTAGTTCACCTCACCTAGTCAAACTTTCCCAATTGCCTTAAAGCACTGAAAAAGCAGGCAATAAAGCAGAAAAAGCAGAAGGGCACCTAGGAGACCAGGAATAAAGCATAATTGATTCCTTGAGGTTTAGTCAAAATAGGCAATTTTGACCACTATGGATAGGTAAATGACAACTTGCATAAGGTGGAATCATAAGACTAGGAAAATAAGACAAAAATAATTAAATTAATGTCTAAGGTAGCTAACTATGGGTTGATTATTCTAACAATAATGCAACCTATTAACTGGACGAATTAACAACTATTAATTACTCCCCATGAATGTGGGATAATACATCATACTAATTGGATGACTTACAAAGCATATGCGTCCGACAAAATATACCAACAAAATAAAGAGGGGGTTGACACGGGTTCTTAACACAAGGAGTTAAACAATAAACATACATACAATGTTTATGGTAAATAAAATATATTTTCATTAAAATATAAAGAACGAGAGTATACAACCAATGCCTTGGTGTTGAGAACTCTTCTCAATGGGGTATTGCCTCAAAGCTTTCAACTTTCCTACTAATCACTCAGGATTTTGACAGAATTTGTCCATAATTTAGATACTATAATACATTCTTCCTCCTTTTCCCCATGAGGGGTGAGCTAGTATATAAAGGCTTGAGAGGATAGGACAAGTTAAGAATTCTATGGGAAAGGTGGAGGAATGATCCCTATTATGGGGGATCTCTAGATCCACTTGTCCTGATTCATAGGGATGAGGCTCCATGAAGGATACCTTCGAGAAGCCTCTCGAACCTTCCTTTT
Organism: Pseudotsuga menziesii; assembly: GCA_001517045.1. Classification (NCBI taxonomy): domain Eukaryota; kingdom Viridiplantae; phylum Streptophyta; class Pinopsida; order Pinales; family Pinaceae; genus Pseudotsuga; species Pseudotsuga menziesii. Next base: position 1,451,701 of record LPNX010307481.1, on the reverse strand, counting down.
TTTCCTTCATAAGTCAAGCATTGCGCTTTGTCCAAGGAAAGCAGGCAGTGCTAAGGGAGCACCGGTACTTGTAAGTGAGCAGCAGGCAGTGGTACCGATCTTTGCAAATGGAGAAAATACATTGTTGAGATGGGTACCGCAGGTTGCACACAGGTAAAGTGTAGTGGTGGCTTAAACTAATGAATTACTCTTCCCCACTCATTTTCAACTTCAATATTTGAGGAATTTGAGGAAAATAATGAGATACTTATCCTGCAACATTATTTTGAAGAGAATTAGGTGTAATAGTCGTCATATTCTATCACGAGTACCTTGATTAGTTTTTTTGTGATCTCCATGTAGTGATGTTTGAAATCCATATGCTTTAGTTTTTGTCTCAAGAAATTTTGTAAGAACAAAATCCATGCTCAATTTAAAAGTGATTTCTATCCAGTTTACTACATAATGTGTCTATGGTGGATTGTATGTACATGGATCTCATTTAGACTAATTGTTTATACATGCGTAATTTACATTGTGTGATTTTTATATACACTTCATAATGAAATGTTTTCAAGAATGTGCAATGTGCCAATTTAAGATAAAATTAGTTAACGAATCAACAAATGTATTCATATGCCTTGGAACATGTTGATATGTATAAACTCAAACGATCTCTCAAGAAGACGAACCCTCTAAAAAAATGAAGTAGTACAGGATCATGAATGGCATAAATGTGGTTTAAGTGGGGAACCACAAGCTAGGAATCTAGATAGACAATAACAATGGCTTACACAATTAGAGGAAGTGTTGGTCAATAATCCAAAAATTGCATTATATTCGGAAATATTATTGGTTGCGGGACCTAGGAAAAATCCACCTAATATCACTAATTCATTGGCAGTGGAATAAAGTACCCCTGATGTCAAAGTGAGGTTTATGTATGTCAACTAGAACCATCCAAAAATCCATAATATATTTCCATTTGTGCATTCAATCACAACATGGTATAATAAGTCATATCTAGAACGAGACCCTAACACACAAAAAGGAAAAAATTCCACTCCACACCAAAACAGACACTATATACAAAATGTACAAAGTACACATGCAGGATGTTCTTAAGCATAGTAATTTTTTAGGTAGATCCCATTTTGAGGTTCTCCCAAAGGTATCTCATCATAAGGGAGGATGGCAACTGGCGACGGATCTAGGTTTCTGTACCTGCAGGTGGTACACGACACATTTTTCTTTGATGGCATCTCGAGGCATCATCTGTGTCAGGAGGTAAGAAGGTGGGATCCGTTTCCTGTCAGATCCAGAGGTAGGTTGGGGGGGTTTTTCCTTTGTATTGGCCTTTTACTATTCGACCATTTGAACTTCCCTATTTTGTCATTGTTTTTTACTGAGGTTTTTAACAGAGGAGTTTCTTTTAACCTTTTTACTATGGCTGATGGGGATATGGTGGATTACTCGAGCGATCATATGGAGGAAGGAATTTTTTGGTAGGGGCCAGGTGGGGGGTTTTCTTGTGCTGCGGTGGATTTCCCTTTCCTGGGGGCAGAGGGACCTGCCCTATCTCCCCTTTTTCTAGTAACTTTGGAGTCGGTTTTCTCACCGGCAGATTTTCCGTCATCGCCATTCAACAACCCTTTGGAGTTTCTTCCCCCTCTTGTCAGAGATGATTTTGAAGATTTAGCGCCTCTTAACTCAGAGGGTGGGGTTTTGTTGGAAATAGAATCTTTCATTGCATCTGGGAGCCCTAGGGATGGTGGACTAGTGGGGAATTAGTATGAGGTGTCTTTGATACCCCCTTCTTTGGGGTTTTCTTCTATGGGTGGTTTGGACCCAATGGTACTTGTTTCTTGTGATCAAAAGGCTGATTCGGTTCTTTTCTCTCGAGTGGATGTGGGATCGGGCTCGAATGCGAAAGAGGGTGGTGGGGGAAAATAGAAGTGTGGTGCCCGGAGAAAGAAACCCTTTGTGAAAACTTTTCATCCTGATTACAGCTACGCTTTGGGTGAAGATGTGGGTTGGGACATGGTTATGTAGATGGTCAATTGCTCTATTATAGGGAAGGTCGTTGGTAGACAATTTTCTTTGAAGAGGGTTTCGAAGTGGGTTGAGGACTGCTGGAAGGAGACTTTGGGGCAAATCCCAGTGGTTGTTGGATTGACCTGTGGATGGTTTGGTTTTAATTTTCAGCGAAAGGAACAAGCACTTTCGGTTCTTAGCAGGAATTGGTCGATGGATCATTCTTCGATTTTATTCAAGCTTTGGCATCCTCAGTTTGATGCAAGCCATGAAAGAGTGTATTTGGTGCCCATTTGGGTTCAGCTCTCGGGTCTTCCTATGCACTACTAGTTTGAGGAACATTTCCATTGTATCGGGAATATTTTGGGCACCTTGCTGGAGGCGGACTTGTATTTTAAGGAAACTCATCTCCTTAGGGTTGCTCGCATCTTGGTTAACATAAATATTAGACAGGGTCCGGCGGAGGATATGTGGCTGACTTGGGGGAATTATAAAATCAAATAGGTGTTGGATTATGAGAACGTGCCTTTTCACTGTCGATGGTGTCATGTTTATGGACACCCTTCATTGGATTGTGAACTGCCAGTTTGAACCATTAATGGCCATGGTTGTCAGCAGGGGAAGAGAAGACATGGGGCGAGGGGTTCGGTATCTGCTCCGTCATCTCCACCACATCCTGTGGGGGATGTAGAGGTCTAGCCATATTTAGATGTGGAAGAACAGATGGCTTTGGTACCGGTTACTGTGGGTGTTGGTATGGATCCAAAACATGCTCCGCTTGACATTTTTCCGACGGGTATCTCTTCTTTTTCCTTGTCCCCATCTGTTAATTTTTTTACCAACTATGTAAATTTTTCGGGTATGGATTGGGTTGAAAATATTAAAAAATTGACCATAAATACTCATTCGTTGGTTGTTTCATCCCCCAACACTGTTGTTCCTTTGAATGAATCCCCCATACCTCTGAGCCCTATCTTGACTGAGGTGGAGGTTAAATCCCCTCCATCCCCCTCGAAATCATCAGAGTCAGGTTACTTCCTCCGTTCTTGCACCAAAGGGAGCTTTGGGGATCTTAGTGTTTTTTCCCCAAAAGCCTCTAAGGGGAGAGGTAGAAGATCTCATTTGGCTAAAGCACAGTCCCAAGCCAGAAAGGATGTGGTAGAAGGAAAACAATTGTCCATAGAAAGGGCACTTAGAGCGGTGGATGCCCAAAAGAAGGGCCGAAGATGAAAGTTATGTCTCTCAACTGTCGAGGTCTTGCTGGTCCCTAGAAAATATCAGCACTGCATAGGGTGATGGAAATTGAACACCCTGATATTGTGATACTACAAGAAACTTTAGGTATTGGTGAGGTTGTTAAAGGTAGGTTAAAGAACTAGTTTCCAGGATGGGGTTTTGAGACCTTGGATGTTCGTGGTCGGTCGGGGGGGCTGGCCATTGGTTGGAACTCTAGAAGAGTTAAGGTTCTGAACATCTGGGGTTGGGAATCAATTTTGGGTATGTCAGTACAGGTTCTGGGTCTTGTGGAATTTTTTACGGTGGTAAACATTTATGGACCTTATTTGAATAGAATCCCCTTCTGGGATAACATTTTCAATAATCCACTTCTTGATGATGACATGTTGATCTTGGGGGGTGATTTTAATTTTTATTTGGGGCTATCTGAAGTCTAGGGTATTCATGCCTATGCAGATATTCTGATTGATTACTTCACTCAGAACTTGGTGGGAAAAAATTGGCTTGATATTGCACCTATGAAGTTAAAACCTACCTGGAGAAACAATCGATGTGGGGAAGGAAGGGTGGTAAAGAGGCTAGACAGATTTTTGGTTTTAGAGAGGGTGGTGGAAAATCACCACTTTATCTGGTAGTGGGTAGGTAGTGGTGGCCACTCAGATCATTTTACAATTTTCCTTGAATTCAGGAATGGGCCAATTAAACTGCCTAGCCCGATGAAATTCAATAAGACCTGGTTGAAGGATCCTTCCTTTCATAAACTGGTTTATGCTTTGTGGGTTCATATTGATCCAAATAGTAGGTCTTCGGCAGCATATCAGTTTGTTGCAAATATCCACAAATTAAAAGATGTTGTTAAATCTTGGGCTTCTAAGAAAAGAAGAAGGGAGGACAGTGAATTAAAAAATATTGAATTGGATTTAGCTGGGTTTTATGACAGAGATGGTGGGGGTTTTCTCACTTTCCAAGAAAAGGAACTTGTCTGTAGGTTGGAAGGAAGAAGGGGTATTCTGCTACTGGAAAGGGAGGAGACTTGGAGGCTCAAAATTAGGGTGATCTGGCTAGAATGTGGTGATGAGAATACTAATTTTTTTCATTCTTATGCTCGGGGGAGGAAAGTGAAAAAATACTGTTTGGAAGTTGATGGATGGTTCTGGTATTTACATTATACTTTTGAAGAAATGGCCAATACTGGGGTAGAACACTTCCATACCCTCTAGAAAGCTCCAAATCAGGATTCCATTGCTGATATCATTAGGGTAGCAGAATTGTTCCCTAAATTTGTTGCGGAAGAAGACAATATGGCACTAATGGAGGAAGTCACTGAAGATGAACTTAAGGCGCTACTACAAATCTTTCAGAAGGACAAAATCCCAGGGCCTGATGGGTGGTTGATTGAATTTTTCCAGGGATTATATGAGATTTTGGGTGCTGATCTGCTAAAAGTGGTCGAAGATTCTTGGGGGGATGGGAGGATCCAAGCTAGCTTCAATTCGACCTTTATTTATTTGATTCCTAAGGTCGACAATATTATTTCACTGAATGACTTCAGGCCTATCTCCCTCTGCAACTGTATCTACAAGGTCATTTTGAAGGCGATTTCCCATAGGTTGAAAGGGATTTTGTCGGAACACATTTTGAGGAACAATTTGGTTTCCTGGAGGGCAGACAGATTCATGAAGCAATTGGGGTTGCTCAGGAAGGGCTGCATAGTATGAAGAATAAATAGATCAAAGGGGTGTTCTCAAGATTGAATTGTCCAAAGCATATGATAAGGTAAGCTGGTTATATATTCATATGTTAATGACTCATCTTGGTTTTGGTATTTCTTTCATCAGGTGGATCATGAGTTGTATTACTATGGTTTCTTTTTCGGTCCTGATTAATGGTGCAACCTCCCATTTTTTTCATGCTGAAAGAGGTCTTAGACATGGGTGCCCACTGTCTCCCCTAATTTTTTTACTTGTGGTGGAGGGGTTGAGGAGATCTCTCAGGAATGATAAGCGTGTGGGTACTTTGAAGGGCATTCAGGTATCTACCAGGATGTTTATCACTCATTTTCTCTTTGTAGATGATATACTCATTTTTTGTTATGGATCAAAAAGAGAAGCAGAGGTTATTACGGGGATTTTTGAACTATTTTCAAATGCCACGGGGATGGAGATAAATCTGGAGAAATCAACACTGTCAACCCATTTGCTGGGGAAGATGAGATTCAATTGTTTTCTGGGATCAGGACCCCATAAAAATCACACTCTGGAGGCTCGATAATATGGAAAGTAGTGGTTAAATCCTTTGAGGTGATTGCATCTAGTTTGGCTTGGCAGGTTGTTAATGGATGGAAGATTAGGATCGAAAAATATCCATGGGCACGGTGCAATAATATTCAAAGACTCTCGGCTCCTACTGTGGAGAAATTAAATCAGAACGGATATTTTTTTTTGGCATAGATCACTTCCCCTATTCAGTTTAATCGTTGGACTCAAAACTGGATTAGGGTAGGAGATCTGCACCTTTCTGGACTTGTTGAAAGAGAGTTGTCTTCCTATATAACTAATTTAAATCAGCTTCAAACTCTTTTTAGGGATAGGGAGGGTGCTCTTATTTGGGATGCGGATCCTACTAGTTGATATACCCCCAAGGTCGGCTATATTAAAATTAGCACAGAGGGTGTTCACTGGGACTTGATCTGGTGGTGGAAAGCACTTTGGAAAATTAAAAGCACCCCCAAAACTAGGGTTTTTATGTGGTGTGCTTTGGAAAATAAGGTCCCTACATGGGACAATCTATAAAAGAGGAGATTTCAAGGCCCTGGGTGGTGCTCACTCTGTCAGGATGAGGCTGAAACTGTTTATCACATTTTTGTCACTTGTCCGTATATTATGGAAGTTTGGAGGGAGTGTTATAAGGTGTTGGGGAGAGTCTACAATTGGGCTGGCATATCCATACTTCAGGATTGGGAAACTTGGAGAGGAACTAAATCTCAGGATTCTATGACTTCCCTTCCGTTATTGGTTATTTGGGGGGTTTGGCTGGCTAGGAACAAAGTCATTTTCTCGAAAAAATTGGTAACTCCTTCCATCATGGCCTCACAACCTTGTGGTATTCTCTCAGCTTTCCATCAACATATCAAGGTTACTCGACAGAGAGAGATCATGGATTTGGATCTGGATAGATCAGTGCCTTGGGGTTTTTTTGATGAGGCATATCAGAATAATTCCTGTGGGGGAGGGGCTATACTATACTTATCTGAACATCACTTTTTTTAACTTATGGTTGGGTTGGGGGATGGAAGCAACAACACTGCGGAATTACTAAGTTTAAAAATCCTTCTAATCTTTGCAGTAGAGAAGGGGTGCCGAACACCTAATGCTTTTGGGGATACGATGAATGTGATAAACTGGATAAAAGGAACATAATATTTTCGAGACATCAGACTTGAAACTATTTTATTTTCCATCAGGGATGTAATTGAATCTTACACTACTTTCAATTTCAATCATGTTTACAAGGAGAATAAGAGGTATGCGGACAGGGCTTCGAAGGCGAGCTTACAGATGGAGGTGGGTAGGTGGCAGATTAGGGAGTCCATAGATGGACTCATTCATGAATATGATCATCAACCTTTCATAGAAAGGGCAGATTTATGATTATACATTACTATGCGGTTCTAGCAGCATACTGTGTTAAATTTTACTGTTAATTTTGAACATTTATAAATATTAATGGTGATGCTCCACGAATTATGATCTAGGAACTAATCCTGGGTCATATGGAACAACAGTATTTTTCTATGCATTATCTTTTTGGACATATCAACGATGTTCATGTGCTGGAATATGAACATAATATTTAGATGTCAACTATATTAACTTTGTGGGATCCCACAGAGGTTTTTTATTTTTTTCAGCATACTATCTGTTTTATCTATTTTGTACTTAAATACACAGTTTTGTGTATATTTTTAATGTAACCTTGTTCTCAAATGATGATATAAAGTTACGCTTTTTTTTCCAAGAAAAAAAATCTCATCATAATCTACTAATTCAGATAGGCTCCTTTCTCTAAAACTCATTTAACGATATAGGGGCCATGCCACATGGACTTGAGCTTACCAACCCCTAACTTGTCATGTTTTTTATCATATGTCAAAACCAAGTCACCTTCGTTAAAAATATGATGTTGAACATACCTATCATACTAATCCTTCACATGTTTTTTATGTGCTTCATTGATGAGGGTTGCATCTCGACAAGCCTTCTCTTCGAGTTTGGTTAAGTACAAAAATCATTATTCCTATGCAGAAGTATTGGGCATAAGTTCTATAGATAGATTCAAGGATGGTATCCCAGACTTGATAGGTAAAACCACTTCCAGTCCATAAACTAATTATAAAGGTGTAAAACTGGTTGTCATTTTTACTGAAGTTCTATAAGCCCATAATGTTGAGAATAGTTTCAAGTGGCAATTAGATTTATTTTCCCCTACAATATGCTAAAGCATGGTTTTCAAGAATTTTTTGGTCGTCTCTACTTTCACATTATCTTGAGGATAGTAGGGACACGATTTTTCATTGAGAAAAACTATTTTGGTGCTTATTTCAGTCATCATATGAATCCTAAATTAGGAAATGTGATCAGTAACTATGGATTAAGAAACCCTAAACCTATTGATAATGTGTTTGAACAAAAACAGTGCATCAATATTTCCATATTCTACATACGTAGTCATAGCCTCATCCCATTTGGTAAATTATTCCATAGCAATAATAATATAAACATGCCCCCTAGATGAGGTAAGCTTACAATCCATAAAATCAATCCCCCAATCTGCAAAGGTACCGATAGAAATGACTAGGTGCAATAGAGTGGGATGTTGCACCTTTTTGGATTTAAAAGCTGACAAGGAGGGCATGTCTTAACTTCTTCAATGCAATATTTGAGGATTAAGGGCAAAGAGTACCCAACGTCCAATATTTTCCGTGCTCTAGTTGTCCCAAAAACATGACCATCACATCCTCCTGAGTGACAGTCATTTAAGACGCGTTTAACCTATTCATGGGTTAAATAGCGTTGTAAAATGGAATCAATGCCACAATGATACATAGTATCATTAACAATAAGGTAGTGTTTCATGTGGTGGATAACACAACCATGATGGCCACAAGAAAATCTAGGATGGAAGCGTTGGGTTTGAAGATTAAACATAATATCCATGTATGATGAATCTGGCATACTAATGAGAAACAAAGACTCATGAGGAAAATAGTCAATGGGATTAGATTCATCACTAGTATGGGGAACGTCACACATCAAAACAGTAAAAAATAAAATACTTATTTGAATTGGATTTAGTAAATTCCAGGTCAAATTCTTCCAGGATAACTATCCAGAAGAATACTCACCCCCTAGTACTTAACGAGTCAAAATATAAGACATGGGGTTGGAATATTCTATAACAGTAGTTTTGCAGAGAAGAATGTAGTGATGGAACCTTTGGATAGCTATGACAGCTGCCAAATCCAACTTATGAATGTGTGAATAATAGGTTTAAGAGTCAGCAAGACTCTTACTAAGTTAATAGATAAGATGTTCTTGGCCATTGTAATCTTCTTGTACTAACACCATACTAACGAGGGAAGTATATGCAACAAGTTAAAGGAGAAAATCTCATGTTTAGTCAGGAGTATGTAACAAAGTTTCATGTGTTAAAGCATGTTTGAAATCATCAAATGCTCATTGAGTGAGCTCATACCAAATAAAACGATTTCCTTTTTCAATAATCAAATAAAACCTTATGTATTTTTTGCATAATTATAGACCAAATGGCGGAAGAAGTTTTCTTTCCCATGCAAAATTTGAAGTTGGGTAATGGATGTAGGAGGAGGTAAGGTCTAAATATCCTCTACCTTCAGTGGACCAATTGTGATTCTATCCTTGGAGACAATGAATCCAAGAAGGCGCTTGATTTCAATGCAAAAAATACACTTGTGAGAATTTAAGCAAATGTTGTAGTGGCAACATCTAAGGAAAATGGCCCTAATATGTTCAAAATGGTCTTCTCCATGATTCGAATCAGCAGGAAAATCATTGAGACGGGGAACTACTATGTTCTTAATGTCATGAAAAGCATAAGACATGGCTTGCTAAAAGGTGGCTCCAACATTTTTAAGGCCAAACAACAACTTTTGATAAGCAAAGGTTCCCATTGGGAAAATAAAATTAATTTTGTGTTGATCGAAAAGGAGTATCTCAATATGATTGCAACCACAAAATCCATCCATAAATGAGAATAGGGAACTTATGGCATAGTTTTTTATAATTTTATCGATAAAAGGGGTGGTATAATTGTCTTTAGGACAATCCCAATTAAGATCCCTAAAATCGATACAAACCCTAATGGTCCCTTGTTTTTTGGAACAGGGAGAATATTAGAAACCCATTATGTTAATGGAATAGGATAAATGAACCCAACTTTAAAAAAAAATTCAACTTTTGACTTGATTTCCACAGCTTTATTAGGGTGCATGGGGCGAATTTTTTGTCAGGCGGGCTTGGCGTCAAGGTCTATCTTGATTTCATGGACTAGAATAGAAGGATCAATACTTGGCATTTCTTCATATCTCCAAGCAAAATCATCATGGAACTATTTTAATAGGGATGTATAAGTGTCGATCTAAGTAGGAGAATAATTGTATCCCAGTTGAACATGTTCATTGACGCTTGGTTTCATCGATATGTCAATGGGAATAGTTTGGGTAATATTACTTAAGCTCCCTTCAAATACATTTTTATGTATAAGGACATGAGACTGATGATTTTTTACTATATCAGATGAAACAAAATATGCAAAATAATCTTCTACCAATTGGGAATTTGGAAGGAAAAATAATCGATGATGATGATCCCCCCAACGTGACTCATCTAAGCACGTCACCTAAATAATAGACTTGATAGATGGAAAATTCTGGAGGAGATAGTCCAAATATGGAGGAGGATATTCTAACCAATATGGAAGAGAGTAAGGTTCAGATTCCATCAAAAGGTGATCATCAGTGATACAGTCATCAGAGGTGGATTGAATGGCATGATGGATAGCCTTAGATGGACCTCCGTTAATAGTAGAAATCATGTTTATCATAGCAAATTGTTGTGGAGGATCATGAGAAGATAATGGAAAAACTACAATGAATGAGGATTCCTTACTGATCCCTACTCCTACATTCTCATACTGAGGTATGGAATGCACCAAAAGAGGAACATTAATTGTAGAGTTGGTATTAACATCAGTGGTGCAAAAATCGAGTTGTTCGATGGTAATAATCCTTCCTTAGTAAGGAAACTATACCAAATGAAAAACTGAGGATCCAACTATGGTCATGGCATAAAATCAATTTCAACCAAGTAAAATATTGTAATCTAAAGGTGCATTGACTACTTCTACATCAATGGAGACAACGTTTTCCCCCAATTCTATAGATAAAGATGATAAAAGTCCATAATGTTGGAATCATCGACCATCAAAAGCTTTTAGATTGGTTGGTGAATGGTTGAATTAATTAGAACCAATAGCTCTCCAAAAGGAAAGAGACATGATTGATGTGGAGGCACCTTCGTCTAACACAATACGATGCAGAATTTCCAACATACTCTTGTATCAATTTAAAAAGTGAGTTGGTGAGAAAGCCTCTATTTAAAATACTCCATGTTAAAAGTGATTGTATTGGATATATTTGGATTTATAGCACAAAGAGATGACAATATATTTTTATGTTTTGTGGGACAAGTTTGGATCACTTCAATAGTCGGAATATCTCATGGAGCCTAGGATAAATATTCAACAATATTAGAATATTGAACGACATGCATACACTAGGATTAAAAATCGACTTTCGAATGGTTCTCTTTGGAGGATGCAACACCGAGTCAGAAATTGGATTCTCTATTTGAAGAGGAATAGTAGATGGAGGAGGAGTGGAAGTGTAGGCTTTATTACTAGAACTCCCTTCACTCTTCTTTTATGGATTCACGTCATAATTATGTGATATAGTTGATATGTTAACTATTTCACTACACATCTTCACCTCTTTGGTCAAGGAAATATTCCCTTGGGAGGAATAATGATCAATAAATTGACGTTGGGAAGGGAAATGGCCAATTAACAATGCTGGTGTGGATGTAACTTTTGGGAATTTATTAACTTCCTCACGATGAGGAAATTATTTCATAAAGTTCCCATCCCCACATATGAGGCAAGGAAACATTTCCTTTCTCTTAGGTTTCAATTCAGCATCAGTGTTTTGTGTCTTGGGATTTTCCTACTAGTTTGAAGGATTTTTGGATTTTCCCTTGATTTTATTCTTACCTCAAGGTAATTAAGAAGATTGAACTACATTCACCTTAGAGGATCTAGAAGGATCTAGAGTAGTTTTGTTGTTAGTGTTAGTCTAGTTAGATGCAAAGGTTGATTGGATTTGTTGTTTCATTAATTTAGATACCGACTACATTTGCATGGAACCCGCAATGCCATTGATAAGTGGTTAAGTGGTAGGTCTTAAAGGATCATTAATGGGGCGGGGAGCATGTAGAATTGGGTCATACAATTTTTTTTTATTAGGAATAAACCAAATACAAGTACTAAGCACGACTGATAATGTGCTCCTCTGTAACCGCGCCTCCCATAGTGACACCCCTAGAAATGAGTGGGAGAATGGGTTTTGTGAACCAATTAGCTAATAATTGATCTAGAATAGGGGCCTTAATCAACCTATGTTTCCTTCTCCACTCATGTATATGATCGAAAATGTGAGTGGAGGTGGAATGTCAACGTGAGGTCAATAGGTCCATACCAGTTTCATATCTAATTGGTAGTTGAAAATGTGTAAGGAATTCCATTGTGAGGGAATTAAAGTCCCTAAAGGAGTGTTATGGTAGCTCAATATACCATTTTGTCTTTGTCCCAATGAGATTTCATTGGAATAGACTTAAACATATAGAATCATCCATCAATGAGCTGGAAGAACACAAGATATGGAAAGTCATAACATGATTTTTTGGGTCTTCCTCGGGTTTACCGTCAAAATTTATCAGAATGTTAGATGGTATCTTGGCTAGTATGGGGGGAGCGGAAGGCCTCATGCAATATGGGATCAATCATGAGTCTCGATAGGTTGGGAAAATCCACTTTTTACAGAAAAGGAAGTTATCTATTAAATTGTGAGTATGAATAATATTGATAAGGAATGGGAACTCCCGTAGGGCCATACACCAATTGTGGTTTCATATTGAAACCGTATAGGCCACCCATATAGTACTGTTGGAAAGGTGTAGAATTCTAAATTGCAGGATTAAAATGTTGAGAATAAATAACTCATTGTGAGGGAATAGGTGTTGCAGTTGGTTGTGTCCATTGGTTGTTTATAATTCCTATCTAGGGTAAGCCAGGATATAGATTCAAATTAGGGGGATAAGGAGGTAAATGGGTCATTTTCCCTAGATGTTGGATACCTACCATGGGTGGTTGTTGTTTTCGCTAAGTATGTGGTTGTTGTTGTCCCCAAGAAGGTGTTTATTTTCCTATATTTGAAGGATGACCAACATCTATGATTGTCCCTAGAATCAAAGGCTATCCTCTAGCCATAGTAAGAACTGTAGTTGGATATTGACTTGTGACTATAGTTGGATTTCCAACAAAAGGTGTATATGAAATTCCTAATGAAGCATTGAAGGAAATGTTTGGGAATTTTGAGTAACTGCCATAGTATTTTCGACTTGAGGAGAAGAGTGTGTACCTATCATTGTAATCTTAGAGGACGAGTGACATTAAAATTAACAACCCTTCTAGAAGCAAGTCCTAAAGAGCGACCAAGCATGTCACTTGGTAAGTAGGATGGGATAGTTCTAGTAGGAGGGTCTCAACATGGAGGTCAACTCCTAGACAGTGATTGGTTACCACTTGTATAACCAAAATCAGAAATAAATTGTCCTAAAATGGTGTCCTAAAATGAGGTAGTTGGACCAAAGATAGTCCCTACTGGGTCATCTAGTGAAGGTTGGGTGAACACCTAATTTGTGGGTGCAGAGTTCCCTACAAATGACATATGAAAGGATGTATCACTGGAAGAAGTTTTTTCCACTACTAGAGGTCCTAACGGATTAGTAATAGGAGGATTTATAAGGGGAAGGAACATTCCTTCACCTCTAGTAACTGGTACTCCTTCTTTTAGAGGATTAGGCATGTTCTCAATTTCAAAAACTAGGTCCATGTCTTGTTCCATGTTTCCTTTCTTTGTAGGGTTTTGAGAATCTCTTGGATATTCAAGTGGAAAACCTCGTATTCTATGAGACCTTCTTAAATCAATCTTGGCCAAAATGTCAAGCTAAAGTTTATTTGTAAGGACACAAGCAAAAAATGTGAATAGGTGGTATAAAAAGTGGAATCCTCATAGGAGTTTCAAGTTGTCACAACTCATGATATACAGTATGGTCCACTAATAATACTCGGACCAATTTTTCAAAGCACTAACCAAGGAGTATTAGGACCATACCCTTGACTGTATTACCCAACTGCCTGATATTATGTGCATAGTAATATCCCCTACTGTTGTTCTCAGTGTATTGCAACAACAAGATAGATTAAAGGTTAACTTAGTTAGTTTCACAATTCTAGGGGGTCTCCTGATATAAGAAAGGTACATGGGAGATCAAATCCATAGTAGTGATTTCTAATGCACAACCATTTTAAAGGGGCCTTCCGATATACTCTAGGTACGTGGAAGAAATGCATAACCCTCATGTTGTATTGATGACAAGTAACGACAAATACTACATTTAATGACACTGGAACACGTCTCTAGACTATCGCACAATGTTGCTAATTATTTTAGAATGGGTGCTTAAATTTTATCTTATGATGGTTTAGTGGACAAAATAAAGTTTCAATTGACTCAAAAACCATGCAAAAANAGAGAGAGAGAGAGAGAGAGAGAGAGAGAGAGAGAGAGAGAGAGAGAGAGAGAGAGAGAGAGAGATTTCCCAAATGCAACAAACCCAATGATATGCAAAAAATAAAACTAGCATGCATCCCAAATTTGAAACTACAACTAACGAAATTCTTCAATTTCACACCAAAATGCTAAAAAAAAATCACTTATTTCCTACCTTTTCAACAATACTGAAAAAAGAGATATCTAAGCTATGAAGTGAAAAATACTACCAATGTTTCCATTCAAATGCAATGCAAAGAAAAGAGAACTCAAATATTCTTTTAAGACTCGAATGCCAATGAAACCTGAATATTTGTTTTCTTTTCTTTTTTATGAATGGAAGATCTAGAAGAAAACTTAAATCAAACTAATGCAAAAGTAAAATATTTTTTATTTTCAAGTTTTTTCAATCTAGTAAATAAGACAAAAGAAAAACTACTCTTTGAACTACTATGGGAACAAAAATATCAACTACTTCTGCAAAAATCAGAGGCTAAAGAGATACGAGGAAACAAACATCAAACCCAAGACAACATGGCTCACTATGTACACGGAACTTTTTAACAATCCTATGTAAACCAAACCACAATTCAATCTCTAAGTAATGACAAAAAGGATTCAAAATCCAGTTTTGAAGAAGAATACAACTATGAAAGACATTGAAAAATCCTAAGGAAAAACCCATTCTAAGATTAAGCAGGAAACCTAGCTAAAACTCAAAAATTATACACAATGTCACAGTTTGTAGGCACACACTAGTGTTACAACTGGCAGTGTCACAGGTACAATAAAACCTAGGTGTGAGAATTTCCCACTATATTTTCACACAAAGTGCGATAATCAAAAGATAAAAATTTTAAATGAGAAAAGGTTCCAAAAAAATGGAAGAACTTAGTGGACTAAAGGTCTGAGTGACAAACGCTCAAAGGACCAATCTCAAAAATAAAGTAAGGAAAAAATTACAAAATTAAATAGGGGCAAATAAAGAAAACCCAAATCTAGAGAACAATTCATTCCCCAGTATGCTTTCCAATTTTATTTTATGGATTAGTATGTTAGTGCGGACACCAACCGACCTCCCTAGTTTAAATGGTTTGAACTAGAACAAAAAAGACAAAAACATAAACCTTTCTCTAGTTTAATCAAATTACTTAAAGATGAAGAATAAACATACCTTATACTGAAGGTTGTCCTTGTTTATTTGAATATTTTATAGTCATGCTCCTTAGATTGAATAGATAACTTATGGAAGATCCAAAGCAAACAAGACCAAGTGAAAGCTACAAGATAACTTGATTAACCTAAGTAAATAGTCAAGGAAAAATGCTCTAAAGATTTAGATCACATAAGACAAATCCTTATAGGAAAGAGAATGTATTGATGCATTATAAAACAATCACGGAACAGACTTACAACCATTTCTTAATGTTGCGAAGGTCCTTCCAATGGGTCCTTTTCCTTGTCTTGTCACCTTGCCTCAACTGAATGACAATCAAAGGTTCATCTCTCTAGTACAATTTCTCCAACATTTAGCTACTATGAATTGTATCTCCTTACCCATGGGAATGAGCTTGTATTCATAGGACAAAAGGGATAGAGAGTGTTGACATAGTTCTATCAACAGGGGTTCACTTCACACTGTTGTCAACAACTACTGACACAGACTCCCTAAACATCAGCCCGAAAAGGATTTACCCTTTCCAGCAACACCAGCGAAGCAGATGCAGCCTCACCCGATATGTCTAAGGGAGGACTATAGGAACCAGTTTTCTACACTGGGAATAGGAATACACACTATATATTAACCAATCACAAAATTTCCCAAAAATCCAGGTTCGTTACCATATTATTAACCAGATCTATTTATCATCATTATTTACAATCATATTAACCCTGATTTAGATTGACAAAGAGATCAGCATACATTAAATCGATAAGTACTGCGATACTTCAAATCATTCACAGTTAAAGGGAAAACACAATTGTTAATCAATTTATCTGATCCATCGCAGATTTAACCGAATAATGAAGAAAAGGGTTTATCAACACATAAACTCACAATTGAAAAATTTTCAGATACAATGCATTCCACAAAGACAAGACATTACAACACAAAGGATCAAAATGGTGATCAAATTCACTTCATAAGATAAAGTCTTCGTAACACCAATACCATAAATGAACCGCAAAAGACAAAAAGCATTCCTCAGTCGATTGATTCTCATCCAAAAGATTCCTTTTTATTTACAATCCTAACTCTACCTATAGGCTTACGAGGCCATTACAAAATGGTCCACTTGACCAATCTCTAACTAACTCAACCAAAATATCCTATTTTGTTGGTTTCTTCCTCCACCATGATTTAATTTTATCTTTTTCAGCATCCTTCTTGTTGGTGGGGTTACCACACTTTGCATGCTCCAACCCCTTTACAACAGGACCCCAACACAAACTTGCGTCTTGTCCTCGAACCACCTCAGCTGGAAGCAACCACTGCACTCAAATTTTCCTTGAATTCATAATATTTCGTTATGACTTGTTCGACAGCTTCCCTGACATTTTCCTTGAGTGCTGTGATATTGGGATAATAGTGATCCAAGATATCATTAATCATCCATATATCACACTTTGGATGATATTCAGAATTTAATGCATGTGTTAAACCATTGTTGGCATGTTTTCATGGTGGTTATTTCTGGTTAGGGATAAAGGTCCCAATTACGTTCGACTTGATATCCCAAATCATCGTCCTACCCAAGGCGGGGTTCAACCCATTGTAGTACTTACGAGGAAAGGATAACGACAAGAAGATGGTAGTGAAGATATGAAACAAATATGGCATAGTAAAGGATAAAAGGGCATACGTAATTGATATCATCAATGATCAGGCAATGTGAATCCCAACAAAGTTGCTAGCGGTCAATATAGTGCAGAAGAATCGCCCAAATTAGTGCACATCGGGGGTCATCGCATCCATGGAGAAGTGTGCAGATGGAATATAGATGAATTAGTCCATGTTCCTGCTGAAAATGTTGATGGAGGACATCATGTTGGCACAAGAGTTTGGTAACCCATTTACATATTCTTTTTTGGTAATACTCATCATGTTGGTCGGTTGAATGGAACCAATGCATTATCAAGGAATGCAGGTTGATGCTGTCCACATATTTCAAGGTGCAAGGTATAAAAATTTGTGGGCACGCAATGATAAGGAGTGACAAACAAACAAAAACATTCAGTTTTACCTGTACTTAGGCGCACTGTGAGAGGAAGCAGTCAAGGTGTTGCGTCTCACAAACCAAGCTGCAAAGAAGTACCGAAGGATTGAATTATTGTCGATGGGATCCCCCTCCATACATATTCATCCATGAGAAAATCTGTATAATAAATGTATTACAACACATTATAAGTTGATGGATTAATAGTTGGACGGAATCATAGAACAATGGCCTCTAGAATGGAAAGTTTTGGTAAGTAATAAAGAACTGTTGGACCTGGGAAATGGACCACCGACAGATGTCCCAAAAGAACAAGATAAGCAGAAGGACTCAGAGGAGGAAAACAATTTGTAAGACGAAGCTTCCTCAGCAACTCCAACTAATTTGGAGTTATAGGAACAATAAGAAAAAGCGCAGACAAAGAGCCACTTTGAGCAAGGTGAGGGGAGTAGCACCACAAGACTCTTTGATGACTAGGTAAACGAGGTATTGGCAGCAATCACTATGGTGTCTAATGAGAGTCAGGAAAATGTGACGCAACATGCAACAGGATACTTCCATCAAGTTACACATCTACTTCAGGAACTCACAAATGGATTTCTAGAGACGAGGATACCACTAGAAGGAGCGATGCAAAGGTCAGTTGAGGTTGACATCGGCACAAGAGTGCAACTAGTACAGATCCTGCTACATGTGATCAAAACAGGGGATGAGGATACCGATGATACACTAAAAGGGAACGAATTGATTCACCTTGACCTAAACTTTCATCCGATGTCTACACTGACAAGACTTCAGATCGCATCAAGCGAAGAGATCAGAGACTACGAAGCAATAGTCCATGATCAGCTAGTCCGATCCATACAACAGTCAAAAAGTGTTGAAGAGGAACTTCAGTGACTAAAAGTGGAAAATGAGGCAATCATAAATGAAAACACCAAGGAATTTGAGGACAAGAAAATACTGGAGAGGGCATTCTCCATGGCCTGCGAAAAGGTACCGAAAGTTAGGCCATACATATTTGCGAAAGCAAAAGTATTGCAAGTAGGGAAAGTTGTCACAGACCTGTGGAAGGAAAATGAGGAATTGCAGGCTAGATAGGTACCTAGCACACCGCTAGAGAAGCTATCAAGGATAATCAAAACAAAGTTTGCGTAATTAAAGAAGGTAGTGTAGACAATCGTGGAGGAAATAAGGCAGTTTCGGGGTATCTTAGTACAAGACAAGCAGTTACACCAACTAGAAGTGCAACTTGCCAAGGTATAAGAGCAATTGATAAAATTGAGTGGATCACTCAAAACGATGCCCCCACTTGTGCAAGTGACCAAGGAAGCAGCGCATTAACAAGGCATGTATAAGGCACCAACAGAGGACCACACATTTAGATGAAATGCAGGGTATAGCAGAGAAAGTAATGCTCAAGGCCATGGACGAGATCATGAATACCCAGATGGAGCTGAGAAAAGTATAGAAGGTGCGTGAAGATCATCTGACATAACAAGAAGTTGAAGAGTGTGCAGCACTCTAGGAAAATGTCATGGAAGTCGTCAAACAAGTCAGAATAGAATATGATGACTTCAAGGAAAAGTTGAGCGCACCGGTTGCTTCCAGCTGAGGTGGCTCTAGGATGAGCCACAAGTTTGTGTTGGGGGACTGTTGTCAAGGGGTTGGAGCATGAAAAGTGTGGTACCACCAATGATAGGAAGGATGACGACAAATATAAAATTCAACCGCGGGTGGAGGAAGAAAATGACAAAATAGGATATTTTGGTTGATTTAGTTACATATTGGTAAAGTGGACCATTTTGTAATGACCTAGTGAGCTATAAGTAGAGTTAGGATTGTAAATAAAAAAGGTATCTTTTGGCTGAGAATCAGTTGACTACGGAATGTTTTTTTGTCTTTTGTGGCTCATTTCTGGTATTGGTGTTACAAATACTTTATCTTATGAAGTGAATTTGATCGGTATTTTGATCCTTTGTGTTGTAATATCTTGTCTTTGTGGAATTTGTTGTATCTGAGGATGTTTCAATTGTTATTTTATGCATTGATAAACCATTTTCGGCATTATTAGGTTAAATATGCAATGGATCAGATAAGTTTATAAAATTTTATGTTTTCCCTTTAATTGTTAATGATGCAAAGTATCGTGGTACTTACTGATTTAATGTATGTTGATGCCTTTGTCGATATAAATATGGGTTAATATGATTGCAAATAATGATGATAAATTGATCTGGTTAATAGTATGGTTATGAACCTAGATTTTTGGGAAATGTTGTGATTGGGTAAAATATAGTGCGAAGTCCTCTTCCCACTATAGAAACTTGGTTCCTCTAGCCCTCCCTCAGACATCTCAGGTGAGACTGCATCTACTTCATAGGTGTTGTTAAAATGTTGACACAGTTATGTCAATAGGGGTTCAATTTTCACCGTTGTCAACAAATACCGACACATACTCTCTAAACATCGACTTAGAAAGGATTTTCCCTTTCCAGCAACACCTACGGTATGGCTGAGAATTCCTCCCCCACTGAGAGGGAGTGTTAGATGTACAACATCGGGAGTCATCCTCCATGAGACTTGTTGTGTAAAGTATGGAAATTATGTTGTATTAAGTTAAGATCCTCTCCATGAGACTTGTTATGTCAAGTTCAGAACTTATGTTGTATTAAGTTCACTAACTTATTGTTTTAATTTAAAGTGCTTGTGTTGTATCAAGTGAGGACCTTGATCAAGTCCTATTCGGGAAAAATGCTTGTACTAGGATATTATGGTTAAGATCATGACCTTATGTTAAGGTCTGAGACTTATGTTGTATAAAGTCTAGAACTTATGTTGTATTAATTTCACATGAGTTATTTTGTATTAAGTATCGAGGATATACTATGTGCCACAAGTATCCTTTAGGGATTAGCTACCCCTAGAGTGATTTACTTTAGCATGTGACTATATGAACTGGGGTAATACATATGATCATAGGTTCAAAATATTCTTATGAGTATGATATGATATAGAATTAATGAAAACACATATGGACCATGTAGAGAAAATTAATATGAGCACAAATATAGAGAGAGGATTTGAATTGCCCATGTATGCCTCCAAGTGAACTCGAATTAATAAGACATCAGTTGAGTCTTATTTGCGATAAAAAAAGTTTAGTTAATTAAGGAATCAAATCCTTAATTTATGGAAGTGGTTGTTAAAGATAACATTGATGGAGAAGCACTAGTTACATTCAGTTCTGTTTAGGTATATTTAGTTCAGTTTGGTTACATTCAGTTATGTCCAATTATATTTAGTTATGTCTAGTTAAATTCAGTTTTGTCTAGTTACATCCATTTCTGTTCAGTTACATTTTGTTATGTTCAGTTCCATTCAGTTACAAGCAATTGCATTTAGTTTAATTCAGTTCATTCAATTAACAACTCAGTTATAGGTAGTTAAACTCAGTGAATTAGTGGGGGCACATGGTTGAATATGAGACAGCATTCTCAGTGTTATCAAATTACTAAAGCATGAAAATATTCTCTACCTTCCTTGTATGACCTTGTTACAGAGAAAACTTCCTATGGCTTGGGGTACCACAAAAGACAGAGTAACTGGAGAAATCAATCCTTTCCCATGTGCAAGAGAAACCAAATATCTAACACTAAAGGATCTTGAAATATACCTTATTCCGGATGTTTGATGTAGATCCCCATTGAGCTTTTCCACTCTCACTTATATTTGAAATTTGTTCTCTCAACATTTAGCAAACAAGACAAACATNTATAATCAATAACATATAAGCATTTAAAAGCATCCATGGATTCAATACTCATTTAAATACACATTATTAGACAGGAAAATATATTTCTATTAATATAAAATAGAGATTACAATAGTGACAACCTCTATCGGCATGTCTGCGAATCGGAGAAACTGAGTCCTCCACCTGGGCCTCCACCACTTCAATCCTCCATCTCTCGATAGTAAGCTCACAAGCAAAGGAAATATTGGGAAGAACACAAAGTGCTCCAAGGGACAAAGGGATGCAGACTCAAGTATAAGCTCCGACAACAATGGACTATAGATTTCTTACTCTTCAATTCCTCCCCTTTCAATGTATCCAAAGGGTTCCTTATATAGTGCTTCAATGGGGTAATGAAAGGTCAAATCCGAGCGATCTCAAGGCATATGGAAGGCCAAGAGACAAGTGACTCGTATCCACATCAAGGAAAACTCCAAAACTATTTGGCCTTTTGCACACATCCCTATGTACACGGGTTTGAGGGTCATATCCACGTATATACGCGAGAATAGGTTTAAAAGTCGCATATAACAAATAATGCATGTTTTTAGGGATGATATTGGAAACATCAAAGTTACAAAAATGGTCCATGGGGTCCAAAGAGTCTGCAAAGGGACAGGTACGTCCATAAAGGTGTGATCCACCATGTGTGGTAAAATCAGCTGTAACAGATGCCCCCTAAAGTGTGAGGTCAGAGGGGTGATACGATGGCTAAAATACATTATAAGTCCATCCCAGAAGTGGAGTGATGAAGAACCAGGTGGAAGAACTAGCCATACAATAGTATAATACAATAATCAAACTCTGTACATAACTGCAAGTCCATACAGCAGTCTCGTATACATAAGAGTACAATGGCCATGAATAGGCATGATGCAAAATATGACATGTGTGGTATTTTCCACGTACAATATAGATAGATTAGAATCTCCATGATGAAGATATACAAAGGATCATGATCTCCATGAAAGATAAAGATATATAATGGATCAAGATCTCCATAATGGCTGGAAACATCTGACATATGCTGGAATCAAGTCACCAGAGCTAAAATCTCATGAACACTGGCACGATCAAGGAGGTAGCATATATGAAATGCCACCAATATGGAAGGTCTTCTACACAATCCGATATGAGTACATGTCCTACTATGTGAATAGAGGTGTCGAGGTCAAACATAGTAGTCCATCGTCTGATTAACGGTCATTGATGTATTACGTTAATAGATGCGAGATCACCCACTGATAATAAAAATGGGAATCAAGGTACTAGAGTGCAAACTAACAAGTGTGAATAAATTTGTTGAGGTCAAACACTTGAGAGGATCCATTGATCAGGGGACATTGATGTATTCCCAAAAATGTTAATGGCGAGAGAACCTACCACTGATGACTACAAGTCTCAAGGAACTTAAAATGACTCTAGATTCCTATCCCAGAATAAATGATCTGAAGTCGATGGGATGAAATCCACTGGAAGGAGGGCTTTCAGGCATCCCCCATCATCCAACACGAGGTACTCAGCAAATCTATATAATGTGGAAGGACACGATCATAATGTGCACGATCCAGTATCAGTACCGGGAATGGATGACATGCAAAGTCAAGAGCATTGAGGAATGGTCGACTCATGTTTCAACTTCCTTCGAACAAGAGTATAAAGGCGAATGGTGATTGAATGTAGGCAGCATAGATTCGATATACAAAAATGGGACATCTCTGCGACACATAAGGCATCGATAGACACTCCATAGGGACTGGAAGCTTAACCATTAAGTGGAGATAAACTCAGAGAAATGAGTACAACTCATAAATTCAAACTATTAACCCAACCAACGGATGTCATATACAATGCTTTGTTCAAAGGTGACACGACTCGACTGCTGCCAAAGATAATATATTTTCTTGTTCAACTTTTTGGTTTTTTGATTTTTTGGACTTTTTCAAATATTTTGAAAAGCTTGAAAAAGAGTAAAAGTGCTTTATAGTTACAGACTAGGAGGAGACGAGTGTCAATGGGAAAACAAACTAGTTCCAAGCAGCGGAACATACCTATGCTCAATGCAAGGAAACATGTGTGGGATAACAACAATCGGGGGGAAGTCCCCTCCCATTAAAAATGGGGAATCAAGCTGCAAAATATATATAAAATGGCTCTGCGTGGCTAGACATGAGACAAGCTCGGGCTATATAGCTGATAATCAAAGTCAAGGAAGCCGGCATAAGGCTCAATGAGGTAGGAAAAACTCAGGATAATGCAATCACAACTTGACATAAGGGAGTCCTGGGGACAAAGGCCATCAAAAAGATCAAGAGGAGTATGATGCTCTTGCACAAAGACATGGTGATACTATACAAAGGACTCCCATACCCTAAAGGAAAAAATGTCGGCATGGGAACCAAATACAAAAAAGGAGCTAACTAGGGCACCCATGTATGGTCAAGCTCTACCATTCACATCATGTCACTTCTAAAACAACAAGAAGGTTCCGTGACAAGATAGAATGGGTTTGTACCTAAGGTTATAAACAAATGGTCATAATGACACTCAAATGGATTTGAAATCTAACCTATATGCCAGTTTATACATAATACCTAAAAGCGGCACAAACGGGTCAAAACAATGGTCGAAATGACGCTCAAAATGGACTCCTACATCATCAGATTAGTCCAAAACGGTCCAAAATGGTCAGAAACGGTTCAAAACTATAGACAAGGGGGTAAAAAATTTCAAAAATTTAAAATTTTTTCTATAAATAGTAAAAAATTCAAAAATTACATATTATTTACAATTTTTACCCATTTGAGCTCAAAAATTCCAATGCGAATTCCGGGAGCTTCGTCCGGCGAAACTCGACATCGTTTGTTCTAGGTAATTTATCATGTCCTCCTCTTCCATTTTCATGTAATTTTTTCAATTTCCATGGTCAAATTTTATTTTTAGGCCATTCTAAATTGGTCGTTTCGGCCCATGCAGATATCGGGTCTTTTTCCGCATATAGGGTTGGCTATACGCGGAAAAACCCCCCAAAACTGCGTACATACATGGTTTTTTTGCAAACAGTTGCATATGCGGCCGCACACAAGGTTTTGAAAGGTAAATATTGACCAAAAGCTATTTTTAATGTGCAATATGGTTCTAGAATGGAGGGAGAGGGAACATGGAGATGTAGAAGAGGTTGTTCGGGGTGATTTAATGGCTCAACAAGCTTTACGTTCATGTGGGCTATACAAGTTTTGGTGTCTTGGTAGCCTGAGGGCCAAACCAAGACTCCTGCAGATGCTAGTAGACTACTGGAATATAGAATTAGAGTCTTTTCATATAGATAGGATGTCCCTCATTATAGAGGTGGAGGACATATACTCCATTACTGGATTATCCCGACGGGGAGAGGTGGTGAACCTACGCTCTCGCGGGCCTAGAGGTGGTCTCACTATTGATGAGTACATTGCAGTATACTATTTTCCAGACACGAAAAAGGTTTGGATTCAAATCCTCACAAACTCTATCTAGGTGCTAGGACTGAAGACCATACTATTGGCACTCAGCAAGATAGTTGGTCTAGCATCACACCACCAGGCCTCGCAGCCATTGATGTTCTATGTAGTGGAGTACATGAGACCTACAGTGTACGACTAGAGCACTGCACTGTTGAGTAACATGAAGCAACAGCTCAGTGACTGCAAGATGGGCAGGGTATGAAACTTCAGTTTTGGCAGCATACTAAGCATGTTCTTCTTTGAGCTTGTACCAGGGCTAAGACCTAGAGTTGACGTTCCTCCCCACGGGGTTTGAGATACAACCTAATTATGTTGAACAGATGCTATGTGCAGACTGGGCAGAGGTAGGGCCCCTACCCAGCTGACTTCTTTCCATGGTGGCAGCGGCAGATTGTTGCCATCGATGATTATCCCTATGCGGGAATAGATTTCCAGGGAGATCCAGACATGCCCCTACCACCAGGAGCAGCATACAGTGATATTGGTAGCGAATCCCAAACCCTCTTTTTAAATTTTTGTGAATTATAATTTTTTTTGTGTTTTTTGATATATAGACTCAAAAGACATGTTTTGGTGTGACAACACATAGTGACAATCTGTCATATGTATGCAGATGTTGGACCACGACGGAATGATGGTTTCCCTCGTCATAGAAGGAGGGGAAGAGGATATGATATCATGGGTGTGGATGTGGAGTGGACGCTCCAAAGAATCCACACAAACTTTGTATGCTTGACACACAGGGTACCCATGGCACAAATCGAGGACTTGCCTAAGGCCATGCAGTGTTAGGTGGTTGGTGTACCATGAGCATGGGTTTGGTTATTCCAACGACTACCTAGAGCCTTGGTGTGCTACCATGATTAGAACCCCCTTCCTCCTCCACAGGCTTAGAGACTTGAGAGTGATTCATTTTTGTACTACCGTGTATTATATTTCAGTGGCTCGGAAGCCCCATTTTTGTATTATGACACTTATGTATTATGACATCACATTTTGGATGTTTTAATGAAATTTTTTTATGATGATCGATTTTATTTATTTACATGTGTGAAAAAAATGTATGTTTGTGATGTGCTTATGTTCTATGAAACAAATTCCAATCTAACACATATTTATCATATGAGTCAGCAACTTGATTAAAAATTCTTGAAACATGTATGTATGTTATGTTGTCAAATTGTCGTTCTAACAATCTCACATGTAAGAATATTCGTAATAATGTCGGATCTGTAATACAATACAAGCCATTAAGTTGTGACACTACTAACTATGAATCAAGACATACCTCAATAGAGAGAACACCATGTGAAATGACATCCTGTAATAGCTCGATAATGGTACTATACTCAGCAACATTGTTGGAAGAAGGTCATAAACATACGCCTCCTGAAGACAATACCTGACCCATAGGAGTATAAATCACCCAAGAAGCAGAGGCTGAGTGTTGAGTGTGGCAGATAGCACCATCAACAAATCGTATGTAAACGGAAGACTCCATTGACATCTACCATAATAAACAAAAGCTAATCAACAAACCCGATTACCATAAGAAAACCTAACTTTGCAAAAAACTGTACAATAATATACAATAATCAGCCCTCGCTAAAGATCATGCATAGTATTTTTTAAGATAGAGCCCATTTCTAGGCTCCGCCAAGGTTGTTCCTTCAATCCACCAACTCATAGGCGCCCTTCTCTAACACACGTTTGACTGTGTAAGGACCATGCCACATGGGATTAAAATTCCTTGCCCCCAAGGGTTATTTAGCTTGATCCCACAAAAGGACCAAATCACCTTCACTAAACCTCCTCGGATGGACAAACTTATCATATTGGACCTTAACGCGACGCTTATTTACTTCTATAGCCACTCAGGCATCTCGGTGCTACTCATCAAGCTGCTCTAAGTGGACCAAACGTTCCTCCAATGAGGAAGTGTCTGGTAAAAGTTTTATGGCTAGCTTCAATGAAGGGATTTCGCATTCAACCGGCAAGACAAACTACACTCCATGTATGAGATGATATGGAGAAAAAATGGTGGTAGTATTAACCGCGGTCCTATAAGCCGACAAAGTAGGATATAACATGATATTCCAATTCATTTTTCTTTGTGTGATGGTTCATTGGAGAATGGAATTAAGTGATTTGTTCACTGCTTCAAACTATCCATTCGCCTGAGGGAAATAAGAAGAGGAGTGCTCTTGCTTATACCCTAACTTCGAGGCCAACTCTTCCATAATTCGATTCTGAAAGTGCCTACCATGGTCAGTGACAAGCTCTTTCAGAATACTGAACCGAGTAATAATTTGGTTGAATACAAAATGTGTAGCTGTTTCACCGTAGGATTTAATCATGGGCATAGCCTCAGCCCATTTCTTGAAATAATCAACAACCACTATAATATGATGATGCCCCCCAGCTGAAGCTGGGTTGCAATCCATAAATTCAAGGGCCCACTTAGTGAAGGGACCGGTGGTGATAATTAGATGTAACGGGGAAGGATGTGAGGGCATATTGCATGGAAACACCTAGCAAGGGTGACACTTCTTGATCACATTGACACAATCTTTGAAGATCGACGGCCAAAAATATCCTGCTCTCAAATTTTTTTGGGTTGTACAAAGCCCAGATAAATAACCACCTCACGCCCCTCCATGGCAATCATTCAACACAACCTCAACCTCCTCATGGGTTAAACATTGACGTAAAATGAAATATACCCCATGGAGGTACAAAGTGTTATCCACTACAAGGTAGTTCTTAGATACGTGAAGTAGTCGTCGTCGCTCCCATGAAAGGTGAGTAGGAACTTTCAATGTTTGAAAATATATAATGATATCCCCATACCATGGATCCATAGTTGAGATAAGGAAAATATGCTCATCGAAAAACATATCTTCATAAACCTCCTCCTCCTCCTCACTTGGAAAATTAGAAATGAGCTCCGCAAAAAATAACGATTTTTTCAATTTTTCCGAAACAAACTCGATATCGAATTCTTGCAAAATAACAATCCACTTATTATACTTTCCCCTGATCATCCTTCTAGTGAGGACGAACTGAAATGGATTGACATGAGCTACCACCAAGGTCTGGCGAAGGAGAATGTAGTGACTCAATCTATGAACCGCATGAACGGTAGCTAAGGGAAGTTTCTCCACATGGGAAGAATGGATTTCTGCATCTATAAGGTTTTAGTCAAATAATATATGACATGCTCATGGAGATCCTCATCCTCCTGAACCAAAACCATACCAATCGTCTCCATGGACACGACCACATAGATAAAAAATTCATGGCTATAGTCGGGTGGACTAAGCATGGGGGCCGATGCTAAGGCTCACTTAAGAGCATCAAAGGACTCCTGGGCTCACTCATCCTACAAAAGGTAGTGTCCTTCTTTAAAAGATGCATAAATCCTTTAGTCAAATTGGCAAAGTTAACCATGAATCTCCGTAAGAAGTTTTCCATGCCTTGCAAACATTGAAGATGTCTAATATTTCTCGAGGGAGAGAATTGAAGTATTGCCTCAACCTTTAAGGGATCAACTCTTATACCCTCCCTAGAAACAATGAACCCTAGCAAGCAACTAGACCTCATGCAAAAGATGCACTTATGAGGGTTTAACCTAACCTGTTAATGGTGACATCTTTCAAATACTAATCTCAAATGGTAGGGATGACACACTCTTAGCCGAGAATGAGCAGCAAGGTCATCCAAAAATACTTCAATAATTTATTTGAGATCATGAAAAATCAAGGTCATAGCCCGCTGAAATGTGGCTCCGGCATTTTTAAAACCGAAAGGCATATTCCGATATGCAAACGTCCGCCAAGGACAAATAAATGCAGTTTTGTGTTGATCCTCAGGTTTGATATAAATCTGATTATATCCGGAAAAGCCATCCATGAAGGAAAATACCTCGCTTCCCGCACACTCATCCAAAATTTGATCAATAAATGGTGTGGGAAAATTATCCTTAGGACAAGCATGATTTAAATCACGTAAATCAGTGCATATACAGATCATTCCCTACTTCTTATCAACCGGAATGGGATTTGAAACCCACTCCATCAAGGGAACATGATAGATAAAACTGGCTTTTAACAGTTTCTCTATCTCAACCATAATCACGGGTGCTTTTATAGGATTCACCGCACGCAAATGTTGTCAAACAGGATTCACATTCGGATAGGTCTTAATTTCATGTTCGACAATACGAGGGTTGAAACCTGGAATTTCCTCATATGACCAAGCAAAGATGTCATGAAACTCTTTAAACAACTCGGTATACTCGTGAATCTTAGCATGGGAACATTCTGCCCCAATATAGACATTCTCAATCTTGCCAGGATCGCGAGAGATATTTATAGGAATAGTAGGTGATATATTTTCCATGTTCCCATAAACCATCTGACCAGGAGAGCTTAATGGAACCACAGGAATACCAATCTTCTCACTAAGAATCTCCCTAAAGTCCTCACGCTCCAAATGGTCAAGCTCGGGAAGAAAATAGGATCTATGATGTAACTCTTCCCAAGGTGGCTCAACCCCAGACATGGCCTAAATCATAGCCTCATATGATGGAAAAACACTATCAAGGAAATCATGCACGTGAGAAGACTCAACTGCTGATGCAGGCAGCACATACAGGTCCTCCTCTTCCATCCGTGAAGAGGAAAGACTAGGCTCTGCAACACAATCAAGATTTGCTTGATACGCTATCATTGCTGCAGGAAACGACACGTCTGTTTCAATAGGTCCACTCGAAGGACTCGGTGAAGGAAGAATCCAAGGATATTCCATATGGTTAGTGTGAAAATACACCAAATTCAATGAATATGAAGCCCCACCGAAACTAGATCCGATCATAAGAACGGGTGTAGGACAACTAAAGGTCCCCATAAGGGATGGATACATACCTACATCTACACTCCTAGTTGTCGGGTGAGAATTATCGATAATCGGGATAGAATCTCTCAATGATGCATTGACACTCGGATTCTTGAATGATGTCTGATCAATAGTAACAATCTTCCCATTAAATGGAAAGCATACTACTCGAAATAGAGAAGAGGCTACGGATTGCATACTATACATCCAATTCCAACCCAGTAAAAGATTATAATCAAGGGGCACATCAACCACCTTGACCTCGATCATGATGGTCTTCTCTCCCAAATGGAATTTAAGAGAAGGAAGAATCTCATGTGGTTGAAACGATCTACCATCAAAGGTAGTCAACATGTTAGCAGATTGAGACAACTCAGGAGAACCCAAACCCTTCTAGCATGACAAAGACATCACGAAAGTAGTAGCACCTTCGTCAATCAGAGTGCGTTTGACAGTCATGTTAAGACATTCTACATGAATCAAGAGAGACACGTAGTAAGGAAAGCTTAACTGTAGTCCCATGGTTTCAAATTTGATGACGGAATAAGAGCTATCATAATTAATCCCAAGAGCAGATAGCAAAGCTTTCCTTTGCGAAGGACAACTCTGAAGTACTTCAAGTCGAAACATCGCACCAGGAGTGTGGCCCGAATCCTTGACAATAGAATATTTTTGGGTGGCTTGAGCATTAGGATTGTTCCCTGAACACTTTAGGAATCCCTTAGGAATGCAAGGTGCAATCTCAGGTTTATCCATAGGGTTTTCAATATGAAAAGGGCTCTCGATTGGAGCGGGTTCTTTTCCAAGGTCTGGTTGTGACGAATCATAGTCTTTCGCATGAGTCACAACCTTAGTAGCATGTA
Source organism: Pseudotsuga menziesii (assembly GCA_001517045.1). Classification (NCBI taxonomy): domain Eukaryota; kingdom Viridiplantae; phylum Streptophyta; class Pinopsida; order Pinales; family Pinaceae; genus Pseudotsuga; species Pseudotsuga menziesii. The sequence goes on along the minus strand of LPNX010307481.1, from coordinate 1,421,195 downwards.
CCATGTTGATGCAACCATGACCAGTATTAGCTTCTGGCGGATCTTGATCTCCACCCGACGCACAATGAGGATCATGGGTCCTCGAGTTCATATTTTTATTATGGGGTAAAGGATTGGTCAGCACAGCTGGGCTGTATGTTATGAATCTCGAGGCATATTCCATACGAGGGCACAAGTGAGTGAGGTGGTCATCCTTACACAATTTTCAAGGAAACTTAACCTTATGTTTAGACTGTTTGTCCCCCCAGCATTGTGAGCGTTCTTTTCATTAAAATTGGCATTTTCATTCTTATTCCAACCCCTATGATTGTTTTTACCCTTTTTCTTATTCCTTTCGGGCTGCTGGTTTCCCTTTTGGTCCGACGATTGCATGGAAAGTACACTCACCGTTTGGGTGGGTTGAGATGAAACCATATCTTGTCCTAACACAGATTGATTAATAGACAATTGACTCACTTGTTTCACAACCAAATCCACAAGTTTGGCACTTGTACAACCCACAATGCCATCAGCATGTGGTCCAGGTTTGATCTTAGGATTGAAACTAGAATTCGAAGCGTTAGGTTTGATCTCATACAGAATTCTGGATTGAGCATAAATCAAATCTAACTCCCGTGCCCTAAAGATTGCTTGTTCCTCATTATGAAATCCGGATGTAGAAACATCCTTCGTGATGTATGGTAACAACGATTTGAGGAACCATTCAAGGAGAAATTTTGGTGGTATGAATGCTTTAATCAACCTCTTCCGTCTATGCCACTCTTGGATATGGTACAAGATATGTGTGGCTTTATCCTGTCAAAATGTTGACAAGAGTTTTGTACCAACGTCATAACGCACATGTAGCTGGAAGTGATTGAGGAAATTCATAGCAAGGACATCGAACAAAATGAATTCCCCCTTCGGTAACTCTATGTACCACTTCGCTGCAGGCCCGATGAGGGTGCGTTGAAATAGCCTTAAATGTATTGAGTCATCCTGTAAGGAATTGGAAGAGCACCAAAGGTGATAAGTAGTGATGTGTTCACTAGGATCTTCTCCTGCTTTTCCCTCGAACTTGGGAATGTCCAAAGGAAGCTTGGTGGGGACAGTCGGCCAAGCTGGGTCACGAGATACCGGATCGTTCATTAGTCTCGATAAGTTAGGTAAATTTAACATCGTGAGGAAAGGGAGCCTAGGTTAATCCGGTCAATGCCACGCTCCCTGATAATTTTGGTTCATATAAGGCTGATTACTGTAAATACCATGGCCATGGCCATAATATCCTCCTCCCGTTTGACCCATGTAGGGCTGCATGGAAGCAATATGATGTGGTGTACCTTGACTAGGTGGTGCTACAAAACCATAATTAGATGAGTAAGTGGGTTGTTGATACTTGTACCCATAGGGTTGATAGTTTTTTCCATACTGTGGTCCATAAGGTTGTCCATGAGAAACTCCATAAGGTGTCCCATGGGATGTCCCATGAGAAGCTCCGTAGTTAGGAATACAAGGAACTCCTTGCGATGGACTGTGAGACAATCCAGAAATAGGGATATGACCTCCTGAGACAATAGGAGGTGCTTGAATCTGAGATACTAATGTGCGAGCAGTCACAGTATGAACATGGCTAGTAGGAACATTCCGGCCCAAAGGACCACGTGAATGAGTGGGAGGAAGGGTTATCAAGAATGCATTCAAAGGAGTAGGATTTCAGGATGAAGGGACATGTGAATGGATGTAAGAAGTGTTTCCTATGGTCACTCTTCTCAATTCTAGTATCCGTATATGCCTACTAACACTAGGTCTAGGAGGGACATGAGAAGTAGCTTCCACCACCGGGATGGAAGGTGCAATGTGACAAGTGCTCCAAAATCTCTCCGCATGGAAAGGAATAGGAGTGCCTCTAGGCTTAGCACTAGGTTCAATCTTTGACTCGGCATGATGTGTCGGATCGTGTGTAGGGATATCAGGTATGCCATAATGAATATAGCTAGTGCTTGTGGGTTCATGATGAGTCTCGTTGCCCGGAAACCAATACCGACGACCTGTGAATGAGGGATCATACCTAGAATGTGAAGGTATATCTGGTGAAGGATCATATACAGGAGTAGGATCTTCCTCCCCAATCTCTTTAGGTGGAGAATACATCTCAGGAATCTCATCCTTGTGATCTCCCATCGTGTGTGAATCAATTTGAGAATTAGTCCACATGGATTGTCTGTTTCTCTCTCCTAAAGAAGGAGGAGATGTGGAAGGTGGAAGTCCCGCTAAATGACGAGAACAGCAAAGTGCCGCACTTGAATCCACAATGAATCAAAAAATGAAAAAGACTCTATCTAATTATGCAAACCCTAGGCAAACTAGCGTGCACAGATCATATACCTATATAATGTAAAGCAAAATCACAAGCAAGCAAGGGTAGGATATGTGAGCTCCCGAATGAAGCAGGTATGTCTCACCTGGGAGAGGCTTGAGAATCCCATACACAACAAGTGGAGGTTCATAACCAATAATTGTGGCCCTGAGCTTCAACGCATATAGCGACTGTGCTATCAGACCCAAACCTGGCTAAGACACCTATAGAATAACCTCTGTGAAGTACCCCCTTGAAAACCTAGGTAAGGAAACTAAGGTCACCTCAATATAATCAATGCTCAGGCGGACAGTCGTAGGTGGGATTGACCATATGGGAAGGGTAGCAAAGCCCAAAAATCTCGAAAGAGCCCACATATATGAATACAATTATAGAAATATCTCTGGTGCTACTCAGTTATGACTAGGGGTCATCCCAATTAGTAACAGCTCACACTGCCTCGTGCTTAACTCCCTTGTAAGAGGAGGATCCTGAGAAACACTAATTATACTAAGGAATTTCACACTCTCACCTGGACAGACACATACATGTTTTGTTTAGTGGTCTTGGAGAATTTACTCACAATGAACTATTCCAAGACCCTAAAACCTAATCTTGTGGTCGCCAATTCTGTTATGGAGAAAACTTCCTATGGATTGGGGTACCACAATAGACAGAGTAACCACATAAATCAATCCTTTCCCATATGCAAAAGAAACCAAATATATAACACTAAAGGATCTTGAAACATACCTTATTCCAGACGTTTTATGTATATCCCCATTGAGCTTTTCCACTCTCACTTGTATTTGCAATTTGTTCTCTCAACATTCAGCAAACAAGACAAGCATTCTATATGATGGTGTTAGACCTACTCTAGCATATATAATCAATAACATTTAAGCATTTAAATGCATCCATGGATTCAATACTCATTTAAATACACATTATTAGATAGGAAAAGATATTTCTATTAATATAAAACAAAGATTACAATAGTGACAACCTCTGTCGGCACGTCTGCGAATCGAAGAAACTGAGTCCTCCACCTGGGCCTCCACCACTTCAATCCTCCATCTCTCGATAGAAAGCTCACAAGCAAAGGAAATATTGGGAAGAACACAAAGTGATCCAAGGGACAAAGAGATGCAGACTCAAGTATAAGCTCCGGCAACAATGGACTATAGTTTTCTTACTCTTCAATTCCCCCCCTTTCAATGTATCCAAAGGGTTCCTTATATAGTGCTTCAATGGGGTAATGGAAGGTCAAATCTGAGTGATCTCAAGGCATATGGAAGGCCAAGAGACAAGTGAATCGTATCCACATCAAGGAAAACTCCAAAAATATTTGGCCTTTTGCACACATCCCGATGTACGTGGGTTGAGGGTCATATCCGTGTATATACGCGAGAATAGGTTTAAAAGTTGCATATAGCAAATAATGCATGCTTTTAGGGACGATCTTGGAAACATCAAAGGTAAAAAAATGGTCCATGGGGTCCAAAGAGTCTGCAAAGGGACAAGGAAGGCCATAAAGGTGTGATCCACCATGTGTGGTAAAATCAGCTGTAACAGACCTAATTTGACTTGTTATTAAAGTTTTATGCACTTGGAAAGATCAACACAGTGCTCCCTTTGGTCTCTCCTCTCTTGTTCTCTCGAAAAAGAAATATGTTATTTTGTTGTAATCATTCTCTATTGATTATCAATCATACTCTAATATTGTTCGTTGGTTTTATATCCTTTGAATTTGTGGAGGGTTTTCCTGGGGTATATCATGTGTTTTATGGTTTGGTTTATTTATGTATTTGGACTATTGATGAGATCTATATGCACTGTAATTGTGGATTAAAGTTTTAAAGTTCAAGTTTCTTCATATATTCTCAAACACTAACATAGAGGTAAACAATAGAGGCAAGTTTTGGGATTGAAGCCATGGAAGGAAGTGGAATCCTTTGTGTAAAAAATATTATATTTTGTGCTACCATAATACTATTTTATCGTATCCCCTAAAACTCGTGTTTCTTTTGCCTAAGATGGCTATGCATAGGCTGCGCAAGCCTTAAAAGGTATCTTATTATGTTTTGATATAGTTTATAATGTTTATTTCACTATACATCTATATATTTTTTATATTCTTCATTGCAATATAGTGAACTATTATTGTTTATAATGCTCATTGCACCACTTTGCAGTTTTTTCTTCTCTTTGGATTCAAGTCGTTGATTCCAGCTTATTCTATAGATGAGAATATCGATGGGATGAATTTTTTAAGATAAAATACCTTTTCTAATTCTAAGTACAAAGAGTACTAACTTCATCAAAATTAGAGTGAGATAATAAAAAATCCCCTAGAGTCCCCTCAAGCCTTGCGAGGACTTGTTCCCATTAATGGAAGATCTTGTATAGATGAATAAAATATAGTTATAATCTATATAATTTAGAGAAATAAATGAAGGAATTAATATAAATGAAAACAAAAAGGTATATATTTTGTATAGATAACAATAGTACATTAAAATCCAAATTATATTAATGGATGGACTGGGGAAACATTGTAAAATGCAAACCAATACAAACTAGTTCGGATGGTCGTAGCTTATCTATGAAGAGATATGGGTCGGATACACTCATCTATAGAGATGATTACAAAGAGACTAAAAAGGGCCTTTTAACATAAGAGAATAAATAGGTGAAATCCATAAACATGCAAAAACCATAGGAGACAAAGTTCTAAAAGGATTTGTGGGCCTCGAGGTGGCTCGCTAATATCCCAACTTCTTGGGGGCACAAATTTTGCATATAATATTAATTTAGGGTGCACAATAGCTCATTGAAAATAAATAACTTAAAGTCTTATAAGTTTTCATTAAGGCCATGGAATTCCATTGCAACCCTTGTCCCCTTGATTGGCCAAAAAAACATCGTTTAGGGCCTCAAAACGGTCCCAAAAGTTTGGGACACAAAAAAACCCTAGAAAATTGGCAAGAAGATGGAGAATCATTGTAATTTCATGGAACATGTAGGTGGAAACCTATATCCACCTAGATTGGTCCTCTCTTATTTGGGATAAATCATCCCCACTACATCGATTTCCTCCATCATATCAAGAAACATTTGCTAAATATGACACCTTGTCAGTCACTTTACCTAGTGAAGAAGTTTCTCATCTTTGACGCACCAATACAGTTGGATGTTATTCTAGAACATGCCCTTCATCTTAGTGTCCATAATCCAGATGAATGTTGATTGCTCAATTCATTTGACATTCATTTCTGTAGGGTAAAATTACTTGGCTACTTCTGAGGCGTCCAAGAGTGGTGGAAAATACAGTCGAAGTAGCTCCAGATTGAATACATGGTGCAAGTCGAGGAAAAGGGGATATTAACTCAAAATTGTTCTCACCTAGGTCCTTTGTGATTTTATAAACCCATATCAAAGTGGGAAAATATTCCTTTGGGTCCCTATGAGGAACTCTTTCTGCAAACTCAACCATACCGTATCTCCCATGTGGAACTTGTGTAGAACTCCATGATTTAGCACAATATTTCTATAAAATATCATGAATCTATTGTTTGATGTGATGGATCGAATAAACAAATTTGGTTTCTCAGTCAACCTCAAATTAAACATGGGAAAATTCATCCTGTGTAGAAACAATAGGTGACGCTATGTCAATTGTTTCTAATGGTTGAAAGCCTAAACACATCGTAAAGAAGCTGTTTCCAATAGAGCCATGAAGCCATTTTTTGTATCTATCGAGAACACGAGGAAGCATGTCATCCTAATTATGTGTATGTTTGGAGTTGTACATTCTTAAGATATGCACAATCATTATTTTGACCAACTCAGTTTTTCCATCCATATGTTTGGGGGTGGAAGGTAGTTTATTTGGTCATCTTGGTGCCCATCATCGACCATAGGATGGACCAGAAAGTACTCAGGAATATACTATCTTAATCTGAAATAATGGTTTGTGGTATGCCAAAGTGAAACCAAACCTTCTCAAAGAAGAGCTTGGCAATGGCCTGTGTTGTGATGTGGTTCTGATGTTCTTCTTATAAGGAGTTAAAATTGTCATCTTAGAGAATGGGTCCAAAACTATAGATACACAATCATTTTTATTCTTGGTTGAAGGAAATCAAGACATGTAGTCCATGGATACATGTTCCCAAGGTATATTTGGGGTAGGAAACAAAGTGTACATCCCCTACTTCTTAATTGTAGGCTTGGAAATGGAACAAGTGGTGTGTGATCTAATGTACTTTCCAATGTCTTGTTTAAGCTTCCTCCAACATAATTGCTTTTGTAATACCTCCATTGTCTTCTCTACACCAAAATTCCCTACTATTCAACTGTAGTGTAATTCCCAAATCATCTTCTCACTCTTCTAAAAAAAATAACGATGTCCAAGATGACATAAATTTTCATCCTAGAGATGAAAATTTGGGACCAATATTCCTACATGCAATGCTTGATATGTAACAACACATCTAGGGTTGTTTTTGTACAATTGGGGCCTCTTGTATATCTCATGTCCATGAGAGTTGAGAATGATAGTTAGTGCAACAATTGGAGGTTGGTTGAGGAAATATGCAACTCTATGTGTGTTTCCCTTCTTATACTTGATTTTTAGGTGGAAGGTTTGTAGATATGTGGACCATTTATTACGGTGTTCATTCTGTAACTTTGCCTCTATCTCTGTGAATTGCAGTGGCTTATGATCAGTGTGGATGATTGTTTCTTTTCCTAGGATGTAATGTTTCCATTGGAAACATGCTTTCATAATGGAGTACATTTCCTTTCCATGGATGGGATCCAAATGGATAAAATAATAGAGTGTCTCACTATGATAGGCCACTAGATGCCTCTGTTAAATGAGAATTACACTAAAAGCATAGTCAAAGGCATATGTCTCACTCTTCAAAGGTTGTTGTAAGTTTGGCATAGTGAAAGACTAGATACAAGCAAAGGTGTCATTTCATATCCTCAAATTCTCTCTACTATGACACACCTCGAGTGAACTTGGCTCTGGCTCCACCCTTGGTAATGTGGCTCAAGTGACAAGAAATATGGAAAAACCCCAACACAAACCTGAGGTAAAATTTTGTGAGGCCCAAGAAGTTTCGGAGCTCTCTTAGAGTCATCAGGACTATCCAATCATGAATGACTTGGATATTGGTTGGGTCCACATGTACCTATGTTCATCCATGATGTATCCTAGATACTAAATTTTCTCCATGTCGAAAGGACACTTCTCCAAATTCGAATATAACTTGTGCTATCAAAAGGGGCTCAAGATCTATTGAATGTGTCGCAAATGTTCCACCCAATTTTTGTTGAAGATGAGGATATCATCTAGATATATGAATACAAAATATTTTTTCAATGGTCAGACAAGATATCATCCATCATTCTCATGAATTTTGTTGGAGCCTTAGTCAAGCCAAAAGGCATGACCAACCACTCAAAAATGAATTCTTAAGACTTGAAGGTTGTCTTCCATGCATAAGTTTGCTAAATTGGGACTTAACCATATATTGGCTTAAAATAAATCTTTCTAAATAACCTTGCACCCTTAAGTTGATTAAGAATATCATCAATACAAGGGATTGGTTCTTAACGACGATTTTGTTTAAGGACCTATAATTAATTTAAATTCATCATGTCCCATCCTTCTTCTACGCCAACACAACTGGGTTCCCACAAGGTGAGGAGCTTGGTCGAATGTGGCCCTTTTGGATGAGCTCTTGAATCTGACATTTGATTTCCTCATTCTCCATTAGAAAGTATCTTTATAATGGCCCATTAGGAAAGGGAGCACCAGGTATCAAATATATTGATTGTTTGACATGGCGGTGAATAGGTATCCCTTTAGATGAGGCAAATATGTCTTTATTTTCTTCAATAATCTGATCCACCTACTTATTTTGTATAGAGAGGCCTCATGTTGAGGTTGTGTTATTTGCATTGTTATTCCATCCACATTCTTATCGAACCATTAAGAGTACCAACTTCCTCATCTATGATATTACCATCTGAGACTATTGTGTTGAGGTCAAGGAAACTACAGTAGTTAGAACTACATAAGGTACCATGTAGAGTTGGTTTCCCAAAGTAACAATAACACTATAGGGACGGGACTCATAAACATCATGATGTTTCCACGTATATGGTTTCCCTAAAATAACATCACAAAATTCAAGTAGAAAAACATAATACAATATGCCATCTTTGAAGGGATTGATACTGTAGGATAAGCGGCATGATTGCTAACTGAAGTGGATGTATAATCCTTGGCTCAACCAAGAGATGGTGTATGGTTGGGGGAGTGAATTATAAGTGCATTCAATATCTTCATGAACTCGACTGAGATCAATTTCTTTTTGATACCACTATAAACAATGAAATGTAGCAAAGTCTCATTCACTCACATCTATGAGTGAAAGAGACACTCCCCTTCCTCTAGATCCTCCGGTTTTATCTTTGTAGTTGCAACAGTGGAACTGGGTTCCATTTTAATGATTCACTTTCATTTTGATATTGCTCTGAATCATATTTTTATCCATATTCAAGCTTGACGGATTTGATCTCGGCTTATAGTGACTGTTTTAAGCGACATTCATCAGTGTTATTTCCAAGGGATTTTGTTGAAATTCCACAACTTTCTAGTGTCTTATGGTGACTTCCTGTTACCCTTGTTTACCTATGGTTTGGATTGGTTGTCATGACTTTGGTTATTCTTTCTCTATCTACTACAAGGAAAACACCTTCTAGAAGAGGTTATAGAAGAGGTTTTTATTGTTACAATATTGGAAAAAATGTCCAAAAATAATCCACTACAGCATTTGTTTTTGGTCTAAGTGGAGTTTTTTGTGGAGGTTATAATATATATTCACTGTTGGCCTACTTTCTCAACTCTCACGACCCAGGTTCAACAACAACTCAAAACCAACAAAAAGCCCAAAGACGTCGTCCCGACAGAGCAATCTCAGTTGGCAACACCTACGAGGAAGGCGTAGTCTCACCTGAGATATCTTAATGTGTAACTGTCAGAACCATATTTCCACAGTTGGAAAGGAATTATATTCCCTTGACGTGTGACCAAGGCGCTCGAAAGAGATGGAGGTTTGGACTCTTTTACCACTCAATGGTGGCGCAATAGTGCGACACAGCCAGCATGCGATGTAACCTTGTTCTTGACAACTTAACAGTTGGTGCAATAGTGCGATGCAGTTGATTCCTTTATAGAAAATGACCATTTTGTGACTTATATTATGACCTAACAATGTTTAACATAAACTAATACACAATTCTTTGTATATGCTTAGATATCCATTCATTCACTACTTATTAGTACTACGACATTCATCCAAACAATAACCATAAATAATGCAAGAGAATCAAACATTTAAAATTTAACAGTTAAACATTCAACACAATATTCAATCATTCATTACACAAGAGATAACCTTGAAACCCATCTGGGAAAAACCACCAAGGTTCTCTTGATCTGGCATGAGAAATATAGGTATAACCTTGTAGTCTGTGACTTACATAGTGTTTTTAAGATATGTATTTACATCTTAGACTCTTCTTTCTCTCATGCTCTCTGGTTTATTCTTCTATCTACTCTTACTGATATGCACATAGCCTGGATCGAATCTTCTACTTTACTATACATGCACTCAGCTACGGATTGACTCTACAAAACGTTTTGTGCACTGAGCTATAGATCTGTAGCTCAACATCCTTCCTCAAGCAGACTCCTCTCTGATGTCTCTTACTACCCTTCTAAGAGACTGACAATGAAGGTAACCCTTATATAGAGCGGGTTTCTCCTATTTATACAAATTACAAGACCGCGTAGGGTTGACTGAGTACAACACAGTTATTTCTTACAGAAGTAGCAACAAAATATCTTCTATTACATTGATGACATGCCATACTAGCCGCAAAATTCTTGTATTACATTAACCACATCCATAACTAGCTGTGGAAACATATTTCATCCTGCCTACACAGGTCATAACTAGCCACAAAAATTGTCCTTTAGTCTTCTATTGGCTCATCCTTCTGCAGTCTTCCTTGAATTGTGCATGTTCATCCTTAAATCTTCTACCTTCCTCTTCCACTAACTTAGATCTGCGTTTCCTCATCGCAACGATCCTCGCTGCAGCTTCCTTTGCTCTGTGCTTGTGCTTCTTCCTTTACCTACTTCTCCGTATCGCATGCCTACTTTTCCTCTTACACTTCGGGTTCTTCCTTGTGCACTTTTCCTAGCCCAATAGGCCCCCAATACTCACATGTGGCTTGTCCCAGGCCACTAAGAAAAACATAAATCCTTGGAAAATTTTCAAATCTCTAGCACATGTTGCACCACAGGACCAACCTTGTCTTGAAATTCCTTCAAAATGGCCTCCACTCGAGTGACCTCTAATATGACCTCTTCGTCCTACTTTTCTAACTATTCCACACGGTCAAAACCGATATGTTTTGATGGTCCTTCCTCCAATGACTATGTGATAACTTGGAGCTTCTATTGTACAGGCTGAATAATCCTTGTAACTTTCTCTGCTTTCGATTGGTGTGTTGTAACTTCATTGTTCCTACTTTAATCCTTGTCGTGCAAAGTATTTACCTCCTGTTGTAGCTACTTCAACTCAGCTACTTTTGCAATCTTTTCTTTGAGCGACATATTCTTCATGTCTTCCTTGACTGATGCGATTTTCAGTTCTATCTGACGCGCTTCCTTGGAGAACTTGGACGTTGTATCATCTTCCAAAAGTTGTTCCCAAGTTGTTGAAACTGATTCGATCGCATCTGTACATAGCTTCTCTCCATGTTTGATCCTCCCAAGAGCCTCATATGTTGTTTCTCTATGCTCTTCTAACACCTCAGGAGGTGTTCTTGGTATCTGCTGCGCTTGAAGCTCCTCTACCTGCTTCTTGATCTCTACTACAATCCTTGAGAGTTGGCCAACCTTTGTAGCTGAATCCTCATATTATTGGCCTTCTTATGGTGGGAACTCTATGAATACCCTTTTGATAGCTTCAGCAAGTATAATCTGACTCTATTCGCACGCCTTGATCTCTTGGTCCTTTTCCCTAAGGAGGAACTTGCACTCTTTCTCCTTCCTTGTGTTCTTTGTGGATTGATAAGTCAATGCATTTTCTCGGATGCAGAGTTCAGTTGTGGCCACATGCTGAATGAAGTATACATTGTCCAATGGTATCTTTGAAAAATATAGTGTTAGTGTCTCTATTTCCTTGATGGCATCGTCATACTCTTTCGTACCTAACTCTAGTTCTTGCGTATTTAATTTCATCTTGAGGGGCGGTAGTAGTAGTGGAGTGGCTAAAGTGTCTTCAGGATCCACATCATATATCTCAACCTTGATAGTGGTTTTGACTTCATTGATGGCCTATATAAGCTAACATGATTGAAAAGATTCTTGGTCGCTTACGTCTGCTGCGTTCTTAGGCCCTCAAGGCTTCTCTTGGCTACTTCTACGAGAGTGTCTACAAGTAGGCCAATGTCTTCTGTTAACACTCCATTTTTTAATAGTTAATTTAGGGGCCTGATAGGAGTTCAATGAGGGTCCCATTCCCTCGAACTTCATGTGAACACCCCTTCAGGTTATCAGAGGTGTAAGGCAAAGAAGAAAACGACAGGTGTGCTGATGGCACTGGACTGGATCCAAAATCAAAGGCTGAGATTGATCGGAGGGTGGATCAATGGCTCCAAAACATTTTGCATGAGCGTACATGCTCGACCAAAGCCCCGTTTCCAAATTGTGAAATGAAATAAAGAGCAGAAACCTTTGATGGCCGAGATGAGATCTTGGTCAAATCTATGGTCTCGGTCAATTTTGTAAACCATACTTGTATGGGTATAGCCACAATTTCAAATCACGAAAGAGGAGTAGCGGTTACAAAGATCAACAGTCATGAAAATAAAGAGAATAGATCTACGGCCAAGGTTTATTTCGCAAAGCAGACTAGCAAGGTTGAATACCAAGTTTTCTCATTGCCAAAAGTAATGGGGCCCACTCGGATCTACGGCTACATGAAAGGGTCGGTCGTGATCGACGGTTGAGAACATGTGATGATCCAAAACTGCCCATGGTGATCAGAGGAGAAAAGTTGCTGGCATAAATAATGGGATGTGGATGATGGACGTGAAATATTCCTCCAATCGGATGGCTGAGAAGGCTTCCAGGGTACAGGTTTCACATCCAGTGCAAAGATGACAACGAAGGAGAGGTTCACGCGTGTAATCTATCCCCATTGTATATTGGCCAATTCCTTCAATGCCATTCGGGATAAGCCTAGGACGGAAGTCTTTTCCAGCAATGCTAATTTCCCTGGTTCACAAGTGTGGCACGTGGTTCACTTAGAAGGAAGCAATAAGAAAGATAGAGGTTTGATTCGTTGAGGCAACAAACTGGGTGTTTACACGATGGCCGAAGGAGGTGACGAACTAAAACAACCTGACGCCACCATCACTATAAGTGAAATGGAAAGAAAGGTCAAATTTGCAGCCCTTGAAACCAACTTGGCAGCCACACAAAAGTTATTTGGAATATTTCCCATATCAGATAATATAATTGAATGTCAGAAGGATAGATCTCCATCCTAGCATCACACATGCCGCCATCACAGTGACCGATATTCTAAGGGTATATCTCTTTCTGGGCCATTTCAGATTGCCCTATATAATGCCATCTTCTGAAGATCTTTGAGGCGTAGAAATGTGTAGATGATAATAAGTATAGAGTTGAATTCCGAGAAATGTCGAGTTCCTTCACAGACAAACATGGTTGTGTGGTTCGAGAAGTTAGTTCGACAAGGGGTACTCTTGGTAGGCAAACATAGATCTGTGTCTTGGTTATCCATACCAGAAAATCACCAACCACCGGGGCACAGATGTTAAACACCAAGAGAGGTTCACCTGCTTCTACACAACCCGGTCTCTGGATGTGTAATGCATGGGTTCTGACATCCTAGCGACATCACTCCGACCCTCCCAGTTGTAGTCACGACCTTTGAAGTCCTAGCTCACAGTGGTGGTAGAACTATTGGAGAAAATGCTCATTCTGGGACCAGGTGGGTCCGGAGCCTTCGACACCACCCCTAGAGTCTCCACTTGACTGCTTTGTCATGGGGAGGAGAGGTTCAAACGCACACCCGGCTGCGTGGCTTATAGGAAAACCCTCCTCGTAGGAGGAAGAAAAAGGTACAAGGATGATAAGCTTCTTAAGTTGTTTATCATCACCAAGTGCATGACCACCTTTTTTTCGGCCTCCTTCTATAACAATGTTACCAGAAAAAGGATGGGTCAGGAAAATGATCGAGCAGTGGATTCGGGTCTTCTTGTCAGCCTTTGAGCAACATGATCTGGAAGAAGTGGGTTGGTCGAAGAAACATAAAGATATACCCAAAACGGCCTAAGTAGACAATTGGCCGTCAGTATGCCGCATGGGAATCACTTTCACGAAGTGGAATGGAAGAAATATATGTGCTGTTAGTCTACGTTATCATGCACCGCATCTTGATAATGTTTATTTTTTATATTTGTAAAACGTGGCAATAGTTCCACTCCCTGTACTGTTAACGAATGACAGTGACTTGTAACAATTTTCAATTCGGTAATATCAACACTAGAATAGGATAAATACACTCCCGATACAGGGAGGAAGGTGTTGGTTGGATTGGGAAACATTCTCGGGCTGAGGCTCTTCGTTGTAAATAAGATTTGATGCCTATTTTTTGAATAAAATTACAGAGGAAGAGTTGTTTCTCATGGCAAAGATTCATGTGTCATTGCTTTTCCCAATATGTATTTTCCTTTACGTGCAATGTGCTTCCTGTTTTCATCCCTATCTGTTGATTACTTTCATGTCTGCAACTTAGTGTATAATAGTTAGGAATTCATACTTGCTATGATCCAGCTGTTTTTCTAGACATTTATCAAGTTTTCTTCTAAAGTTGCGTGGAATTCATCTCGCCAGTGCTCCATGTGATGGGTTGTTCTCCCTCGTCCTCTAACCATCCACTAAATACCTCTGATTGTGAAACATGTGACTATCTTGCCTCTATTTTCAACCTTATGCCATTCTTTCCATTATGTAAATGTTCCCTACATAGGTTTATGACTCCATTTCCAATGGTCCCTTTCCCTGATAATCCCACCATCCACCTCACATTAATACACTTTTCCCCATTTAGGATCCTGGCCCCCTAATTATCCTTGATTGAAAATCTTACGCAGAGTAGAATCTGAAGACGAACGAGAGATCCCTCTCTGATTGCGTAGGGTCAGAGGAGTAGTCTAAAGTGGTTCTACTATTTCCCAAGAGCGGGCCCTTCCCCTCAACCTTGGGGCTCAATCCTGGTGCTAACATCTTCTTTATCCAAGCTGACAGTATTGGACGGTTTTTCATCTTTTCTCTTTTTGCGTAGGTGCGTGCACTCCTGTTCCTACTCTTTTTGCTTGCTTCACACATCCTCATCAATCGGCGTGTCTTCTCCATCATCATCATCAGTGGCCGCCTCCTTGGCCATTTCCTTGGCCAACTCCCTAATTTCCTCCCTATTCCATCTGCACGTTGATCGGGACATGCCATTCTTCCATCGATTCCTAGATGATCGCTTCGACATCCGCATCCTCAACCACAAAACCCGTCAGGTGTTCCTGCTTTTCTTGGTCTTATCATGGCTCCAAAATAACATTATGGAAGACACATTGAAAGTTTATAAAAGGCTTGTATCTCTCAATTGTTGCCGTGCGTAGTCGATGTTGGTGCCTGATTACATCGCGCAACACCTCGCCATGCAGAAAGAACTCAATGTTGTTGTCTTTTTGTCGAATTATATCTTCCTCATCCTCCCAAAGGTTCTGATACTTTGTGCCAAGACAAAGCACTGGTACATCCACTAACTGGTAGTTGGGTGGGTCCAACCAAACAATGAAAGATATTAATATCAGCAACCAGGAGTAGTGGAATTTGGCCTTTTCATCCTCATGTGGTTGTTCTGCACCATCTACAGCTCGTTCAACAAGTATTGTGACTAGTTGAAGATCACACCTGTTGCACACTCCTCTGCCATCTCCATTATCCCGACAGTGCACTCAGTAGGCCTCATCTTGTGCAACATCTTGCAAGTCAATATTTTTGCAGTGAATCTTACTACGTGGTGCTTGATAAGGGAAATGAGGAATCCTCTACCCGTGTGCTGTCTATCATACTTTGGCTTCATCTTTGTGGTATCCCTATTTGGTTGCAAATATGGTGCAGGGTCATCTCCCTACTTCGTCAAACCTGTTATCGACGATATGAGATCGACTTTGATAGGGTAGGATCGATCGAGCCATAAATATCCTCCGTGAAAACAAACAAGGAGTTGTCGCACATAGATACTTACTTGCGTGCTTCGACCAAAGTGCGGCATAAGCAGAAGGTCAAGTAGGCCCACGCATTCAATGACTTTTTCCCACTGCATCGTGATGACCAATTATGGCTCAGGCGGCTCAGCTGGAAGTGTGATCATATAGTTTTTCCTTTCCAGGCCTGCCTGCTTGCGCATATCCGTATCATCTAACTGCAGCTTGGCTATTTTGGGAATGAGATTCATCAACAGTGGTACATCAGCAGGGATATGGGGTGTCACTAAGGAAGAGAATGCTTTCATTGGAATCTTCACTTCCTGTGCTTCTAATCTCCTTGGGAAAACATATTCTGGTAACAGGTTATGATCTTCAATGGTGGCGTCAGCGTCTCTGCGTGGTGGAGACTCTAGTACGTCCTCCATGGGTATGTCCTCAGTAGGCATATCCTCCATGACCTTAGCCTTACATTTCTTAGATAGCTTTTTCCTTGACGATTATGGGACCTCTTTCTGCAGCATGAATGGTCATGGATCTACAACTATGGGATTCACCGGTGGATTCCGAACGGGGGCTAGCATGGAACCTGAACCAGAGGATGGAACAGGGGCCAAATCGACCGTAGGAACTGTCTATGGATTCTTTTTCACCATGATTTCTTCCTGCTATACTTCTTGCAACATAATTTCTTCTTCCATTAGACATGATGAGGTGATAATCACGTTAGATTGCTCACTGGTGCTGGAAATTTCAATAACCATTAGCTTCGACTCTTAATCTCAAGCTCGGGTTCGCTCTTACTCTCTCTGTGCACATAAAATGATTCTTGTGGATGAATTATCATACTTATAGGGGCACTCTCATCATGCATGTGATCATTCGATGGGAGTTCGATGTATTGTAGATCACATGGGATGCATATTCGATGCACTCCAACATTAACTCATGCACTTGAGTTCTGATATGTACTTGTCAAGACACTTATGGAAATTATGGCAGAGACGACTAATCAGACCAAAAATCACGCTGTCGTTCTCCTAGGATGCGTCAAATTAATGACGCCTTGATGTCATAACCACACAAATCTTCCCAGGTATGCGTGCTTTAATGACATCTAGCCTGTCATTCTCGCTTTTACTGTGATTTAGCATAGCTCTATCATAGACGTGCGACACAACAATTACCTTTCCTTTTTTATTTTTTTTCAACCCGCGATGACCTTACCCAGGCATGTCATGGCCGTCATAGTAAATTTCGGGAGACTTCCATTTACCATTACTGTGACGAACATTCCATCCATATTTTGAAATTTCATTGCACCCACGTCAGTGATATGCACGATCACATATGGCATCTTCAATTTCCCTGGATATTTGAAGAATTTGTTATCATACAACAAAACAAGTCCTATGAATTTGAATGGCTTAATCCTGATATGGAAATCATGCCATTCTTTCTGCCTTTGATTTTTGATATTCTGGTGGAATCCTGTGATGAAGTGTTATTCCTCCATCTGAATGAGCTGTGATGACCTTTGCTCGAAAGCATCTCCATCGGTCATTTCTGTTAGCGCAGGAATTCTTAGGCTTGACACAATATACTCCATTAGCACCATAACTTCTTTTACATACACCAGTATCAATGTAGTGTTCCTTATCAATCACTTGCAAGTTATCTAGTATTCCCATAACACATTTGAAACTTTCTGATCCCAGTCATCTCAGCGCACATTGCATACTTTTCTTAGTGCATTCTCCAGAATCTTGTTGAAGGCTTCAACCATTCCATTCACCTGAGGATTTCCTATTTCAAATCTAGAATTCTGTAGTCATATCATTAATCATTTTGCTAACAAAAGGTGTACCTTGGTTTCTTAGCATAATTTTTGGACAGCTAAATCTGGTCACAACATTCTCAAATAAAAAATTCGTCGCAGTCGCAGCGGTACAATATTTTACAGGTGCAGCTTCGGCCTATCTGGTTAAGTAGTTTGTCGTTGTGATAATCTAGCACACCCCAGTTATTTTTCCTCATGAACTAATTGGACCAACAAGATCAACGTCCCACTTTTCAAATTCTTGGAGGGTTATCTGTGGCACAAGCAGCATCTCGTCACGGCGTAATGGTTTTCCTATCCTCTGGAAGACATTGCAGTGTTCGCAATAGCTCTTGGCATCCATATATATGGTTCACCACCATAGGCCTTCTTGCAATATCCTACGCACAAATTCCTTCCCAACGTAGTGTCCTTCTGCGACACTGGCATGAGCTTCACTCATTACCCATTGTCTCTCATGGTCAAAGACACAGCGTCGCAATATTTCATCATGTTGGAGACATTTACCACCATACACACTCTTTTTGGTCAAATTGGCCTAGTTAAACCACTATCCTAAGTATAATTGACATTAATTGACATCAGTGGAGCATTAATTGAAATCATCCAGTCACACCCACGCCTACCTACAATCAAGGAGGCTAAATGTAGCACTCCGGGGGTGATATGAGTGATATTAATGCACCTAATTGCTAACTGGTGGTTACAATCAGTTTAACTAGTTAGTTAAGGGGCCTCCTCTCATTAAATATATTATTTAATGATTATTTATTATTATTTAATGATCTGGAGTCAACAGGGGCTCCTCCACCAACTTTTGATGATCATTTCAGTTTCAGTTAACCTCATCGGGGTTCATTGAAGTCATTGAAGCACTAGCACTTGATGGTTGGCTTGCTATGACATGTGTTTGATCTCTTTCAGTTGAGATTCAGTCATTTATTGCACTCTGACTTCAGTTAGGGTTTGGTGAGTCAATTAGGGTTTTGGTCAAGTGGTTAACAGAGTGTGAACCAATGGCTTACAGTCAGTTAAGCTAGACTCACTCATTGAATTCGAATTCCTCATTGATTCAAGCTATTGCTTGACATTGTTATTGTAACTATTCATTGTTTATTGAATATACAGAGAGGAAACCATTCTGGTTCTGATTAACACCATTTATGAGTTATTTGTTGATTATTTCTTGATGAGATTGATTATTTGTTCCTAGATAAATGTTCAATATTAATACCATAGCTTCTTTTCCATACACCAGTCTCAATGGAGTGTTCCTTGTCAATCACTTTCAAGTTATCTAGTATTCCCATAACACAGTTGAAACTTTCTGATCCCAGTCATCTCGGCGCACATTGCATACTTTGCTTAGTGCATTCTCCAGAATCTTGTTGAAGGCTTCAACTGTTCCATTCACCTGAGGATGATAGGGAGTCATTTTCCTATTTCAAATTTGGAATTCTATAGTCATATAATTAATCATTTTTCTAACTAAAGGCATACCTTGGTCGCTTAGCAGAATTTTTGGACAGCTGAATCTGGTCATGAAATTCTCAAATAAAAACTTTGTTGCAATCGCAGCGGTACAATATTTTACAGGTTCAGCTTCGGCCTATCTGGTTAAGTAGTTTATCGTTGTGATAATGTAGCACACCCCAATTATTTTTCCTCATGGACTGATCGGACCAACAAAATCAACGTCCCACTTGTCAAATTCTTAGAGGTTTATTTGTGGCACAAGCGGCATCTCATCACGGCGTAATGGTTTTCCTATCCTCTGGAAGACATCGCAGTGTTTGCAATAGCTCTTGGCATCCATATATATGGTTCGCCACCATAGGCCTTCTTGCAATATCCTACACACAAATTCCTTCCCAGCGTAGTGTCCGTTTGCGACATCGGCATGAGCTTCGCTCATTACCCATTGTCTCTCATGGTCAAAGACACAACGTCGCAATATTTCATCATGTTGGAGACATTTACCACCATACACACTCTTTTTGGTCAAATTGGCCTAGTTAAACCACTATCCTAAGTATAATTGGCATTAATTGACATCAGTGGAGCATTAATTGAAATCATCCAGTCACACCCACGCCTACCTACAGTCAAGGAGACTAACTTAGCCTTCTCCTACAGTCAAGGACGCTAATTGGAGCACTCTGGGGGTGATCTGAGTGATATTAATGCACCTAATTGCTAACTGGTGGTTACAATCAGTTCAACTAGTTAGTTAAGGGGCCTCCTCTCATTAAATATATTATTTAATGATTATTTATTATTATTTAATGATTTGGAGTCAACAAGGGCGCCTCCACCAACTTCTGATGATCAGTTTAGTTTCAGTTAACCTCATCGGGGTTCATTGAAGTCAATGAAGCACTAGCACTTGATGGTTGGCTTGCTATTACACGTGTTTCATCTCTTTCAGTTGAGATTCAGTCATTTATTGCACTCTGACTTCAGTTAGGGTTTGGTGAGTCAATTAGGGTTTTGGTCAAGTGGTTAATAGAGTGTGAACCAATGGCTTACAGTTAGTTAAGCTAGACTCACTCATTGAATTCGAATTCCTCATTGATTCAAGCTATTGCTTGACATTGTTATTGTAACTATTCATTGTTTATTGAATATACAGAGAGGAAACCATTCTGGTTCCGATTAACACCATTTATGAGTTATTTGTTGATTATTTCTTGATGAGATTGATTATTTGTTCCTAGATGAATTTTCAATATTAATACCATAGCTTCTTTTCCATACACCAGTCTCAATGGAGTGTTCCTTGTCAATCACTTGCAAGTTATCCATTATTCCCATAACATAGTTGAAACTTTCTGATCCCAGTCATCTCGATGCACATTGCATACTTTGCTTAGTGCATTCTCCAGAATCTTGTTGAAGGCTTCAACTGTTCCATTCACCTGAGAATGATAGGGAGTCATTTTCCTATTTCAAATCTGGAATTCTGTAGTCATCTCATTAATCATTTTACTAACAAAAGGCATACCTTGGTCTCTTAGCAGAATTTTTGGACAACTGAATCTAGTCACGACATTCTCAAATAAAAACTTCGTCGCAATCGCAGCGGTACAATATTTTACAGGTGCAGCTTCAGCCTATCTGGTTAAGTAGTTTGTCATTGTGATAATGTAGCACACCCCAGTTATTTTTCCTCATGGAATGATCGGACCAACAAAATCAACGTCCCACTTGTCAAATTCTTGGAGGGTTATCTGTGGCACAAGCGGCATCTCGTCGCGGCGTAATGGTTTTCCTATCCTCTGGAAGACATCGCAGCATTTGCAATAGATCTTGGCATCCATATGTATGGTTCTCCACCATAGTCCTTCTTGCAATATCCTACGCACAAATTCCTTCCCAGCGTAGTGTCCTTCTGTGACACCGGCATGAGCTTCGCTCATTACCCATTGTCTCTCATGGTCAAAGACACAACGTCGCAATATTTCATCAGTGCCCATCTTATATAGGTGTCCTACGATCAATGTAAAGTTGAAATCTCTGATGACTAAATGTTTCTTTTTCATAGTGGATAATCCTTCAGGCGCATATCACGTGCTCAAAAAGTTAATGATGGCAATAAATTCCTTATTCTAATCATCCATCATGGTGACTGCAAATAATTGTGCATCAGGAAAATTATCCTCCAAACTAGTTGGTTCTTCACCAGTCTCTATCCTCGATGGGTGATCAGGTCCCACATTTAGTCGGTCGTGTTTAACAATGAATTCAAAGTCGAATTCTTGAAAGAGGAGGAGCCATTGATAGATATTCCCCCCCAACACTGGCTTGTTGACTAGGTATTTCAATGTTGAATGATCAATGTACATTTGGAAATGTCCACCCAACAAGTAGTGTCGGAACTTCTGCAAAGCATAGACCATGGCAAGGCATTCCCTCTCTGCTGTCATATAATTTTTCTTTGTCGTCAACAATTTTGTGCTAGCAAAAAAAATAGGGTGGTCTAGCGCACCCTCACCTGGTTGTATTAATACTATGTCGAGCGCAACAGATGACATGTTGACATGAACATGGAACTCCTTCTTCCATCCCAGAAATACAAGTATTGGCGTAGTGGCCATCTTTTTCTTTAATTTTCTTAATCTTTCCTGACAAGCCTCCATCCAGTGGAAATTTGCATCTTTCTTCAATAGTTTCTCCATGGATGTAGTTATATCTTCATATCCTCTGATGAACTTCCTGTAGTATTCCATGTGTCCTAACACTAATTTGAGTTGCGTGATTGATGTAGGTGGTGGAAAGTCAAGGATAATCACAACTTTCATTGGGTCGACCAAAATATCCTCGTGACATACAACATGACCCAGCAGTACACCAAATGGCATACAAAAAATAGATTTCTTTGAATTGAGCACAATCTGATACTGGCGATAGTGGCCCAGCATCATGCACAAACTATCAATATGGTCTCTTACTAGACCAAATACAATCCAGTCATCAAAGTATACCTCAAGAAATTTATGAATAAAATCTTTAAAAGCAGAGACTACTATTCTTGAAAAAATAGCAGGTGCATTCGTGAGACCAAAGGGAATTACCGTATATTGGTAGCATCCCCATTCTATGACGGAGGTTGGTTTATGTCGATCCTCCTTTGTGGTCCTTACTTGGTGATATCTAGAGAATCCATCAGTGAACGAGTACATCTCTTGTCCTCCGATGCTTTCCAACACTTCATCTGTAAATGGTGTTTGGAATGGATTATGCAGGCATGCATCATTCATCTTTCGTATGATACACAGATCCTAACTTTGTTTGTTGTCTTCTTATCCTGTATCACTATAGGTCTGATCCATTTTGATTCCTCAACAATTTCAATGATTCATGCATCGAGCATGCAATCCAATTCAATTTTTACCTTCTCCTTATATCGTGGATTCAACCTATACGGTCACTGCTTAAATGGTCTAGCATCTGGTTTTAGGGGTATTTTCATTTCTCCCAGATCACCAACTATTCCCTTCATCTCTGTGAAATTTGTGGGGAATAGATCCTGATACTCATGCAGCAAGTATGCTATCTTCGATACTGTCTCATCGTCCCAATAACCCCCTATATTGGAAAACTTCAGGTTCACTGGTGATCCAATTTTCACTTTCTTGACCTTCAATGGTTTAAGGAACGGGTCACTTGAAATACCACTCCCTTCAAACTCGCATGTACCCTTCGACTTTGGGATGTTTATGTTAGTTGGATCATCATTTGGTTCTCCAACCAGATTGTAGCAAGCCATCCATTGTTGCATGGTTGTGCTGCACTGATGGGAAATTGCTTCTGCAACAAGGATTTCAACGAATATATTATCTTTAATTTCTTGAAGTGCAACGTCAAACATCGGCTACTGGTCACCATATGCAAAGGTGTGCGCAAACTGTGTAACCATCTTGTCTCAATCCTGGGTTCCTCATCCTAAGTCCGTGGATGTATACCAGCTTTTGGGTGTCATTTCCAATTTATGAATGAAATGATGGACCCATTCCTGTCACAGGTATTCTTCAAATGATATATGACACTGATTAATATTCTCACACTACAACAAAACCCTATGATTAGTGTCTCCTTTAGCTGCCTTTTTAGTGTCCACTATCACTTTTAGTGTATTTTTCATCATTTTTTAGACAAAGTGGATGCTTTTCCATGGAATGGCACTTTTAATGGCGTTATTTGTGTCCCTTTTTAAAATTTGGCGCTATTTTGGATGATAATTAGCATCCCAATTAGCCTCGCAATTAACGTCCCAATTTGCATCCCAATTAGAATCCCAGTTAGCGTCCCAATTAGTTTCCCAATTAGCATCCCAATTAGCGTCCCTTTTTAAAAGTTGGCATTATTTTGGACGCTAATTAGCATCTCAATTAACATCAAAATTATTGTCCCAATTAGCATCCCAATTAACACGCCAATTAGCGTCCAAAAAAACATCCCATATAACGCCTAGAATAGCCTCCAAAAAATGTCCTGAATAACATAGCACCAAATATTGATCTAGGGTTAGCCATAGGAATTGTGCCATGAATTTTGGAAAGAAAAACATCCAACATAGTGCCAAGTATAGATCCTGAAATTTCTCCTAAAAAAATACAACATAGCTCCAGGTATAGAGCCAGGTATAACGCCTGGAATAATGGCAGAAATTTCGAAAGAAATCGTGCTAGGAATTGCACTAAGTTTAGAGCTAGGAATTGTGTTCGAAATACGTTTGACATAACGTCAGATATATATATATGTCAATGTCAATGTAAATGATTAATGTCAATGTCAATTTCAATGATAAATGTCAATGTCAATGATTGTGATTCATGTGATAGTGATTTTGGATCTTGATTTATCATAGTGGCACCTAAATGATCGCAATCATGGCACTTTTGGTTCTTCATTAATCCCAATGAGGGGTAAAATACCTTAATGTCACCTAAATTTCTCTAATGGAATTTGAGTGTCCCCAACAGCATTTGATAGACCCTAATGGCATCTGATTGGCCCTAACAACATGATGATGATGAATTACGACCATTTTGATGGAGAATATGGATTTGATTTTATAAGTATAAGACTATATCATCCATTCTTGTGAGGTAGTAGGTTTCCTTGTTCATTATTATCGAAATATATTGATGATGAATACAACGACAACAATGATGCTAATTTATTGTATGATGATGATGATGACGTGGATGCCAACAATGATTATGCATGTGGTAGCACTTTTGGATGCTAATTCATTCTAATGGCACCTAAATGTTTGTAACGACATATAAACGACCCTATTATCATCGAAATTACTGTAACAACTTATAAATGACCTAAACAATTACATGACATGAATCCTAATGGTGATGAGTGATTAAGAACACTAATGCAATATGAGTGACAATAATGACAATGACGATGATGATTTTGTTGATGATAATGATGAGGATGAGGATGATGATCAAGATGATGTTAATGTACCATATGGAATTAATCATGATGATGATGAAAATGTTGATGTTCACGATGATGATGCATCTCATAATACTTTTGGATACTGACTGGTCCTAATGGCACTTAAATGTTCATAATGACTTATGACATACATACTAATATCATCTATGATGGCTCTAATGACATTTAGTTGTAGTTGACGACATTTTAGTGACCTTAATGGCATTTGATTGATTGTAACAACATGAAATGGATCCAAAGGGTGATGACTAATCATGAACTATAGTGTCATAGGAGTGACCCTATCAATGATAATGACAATGATGTGGTTGATGATGTACTTGTTGATGAGGACAATGATGACCATCATTGTTGTTGATGATGTACTTATTGATGTTGATGATGATGACGATGTCAATGATGATGATGATGATGATGCAATATATGATGTACTTGAATTTGACATTCACTTGTCCTCGAAAAAATTTGAGTGACCTTAATGGAATTTGAGTGTCCTTAATGGCACTTGTCCTCGACAACATTTCAATGTTAGTTGGATGTGGTAAATTTATTGCAAAATATTAGCTACTATACATATATAACCACATTAATTGGAACAATGTTATTGATAAACTAAGTTGTCTACCTTGTAAACATTGTTTATTAGTGGAATACGGAACATTACTATAGTAAAGTTCATAGTATTATTCAATAGTGTGCATAATATTAACTAAACAATCACTTGCATTTCATTATTCAATGCATAATAAAAAGGGGAACACATGTGGTTAAAATAAATCGAAACAAAAATAAATTTTTCTAAGCCCATGATAAAATGACTATTTTGAACAATGATTTCCATGTCCATTTAAGTGTCAAGTCATTAAGAAGCAACCTTTTGAAATATTCTAAATCAAGAAACTAATTCAAAATTACTAAATCCATGTGATAAAAAAACAATTTTAAAACTTTGGACATTAGATTATAATTATTCAAGTAATATGGATTAGAAATCATGTAAAATTAGAAGTCTTCATTTACATTATTATCAACATATATGTCATCCAATGATTCCTTATCAATGTTGATATGTTGATGGTGCCTAATGACATGATGATGATGATGATGCATATTGACAATGATAAATATGGCAAAGATGATTTCTACAATATCTAATAGGATGATGTTGACAATGATGATGTCAATATCAATAATGATGATGCATGTGATTATAACACTATTTGATATTGATTGTCCCTAATGAAAGCATAATTCACCCTAATTGCATCGAACTGACCATAATAGCCCCTATATGAACTTAGTGGAATATGATTATCCCTAAAAACATTTGAGTGACCCTAATGGAACTTGAATCACCATAAAATCACGAGGATGATCATGTTGATGATGGATGATGGAAAGGATATTGATGATGATGATTAAGATGATAACAATGAGGTTGAGATGAATGACTATGATTATTATGATATATGACGATGCCAATGATGATGATGATGATATTGATGTACTCATGTATGCTATTAATGATCATGGTTATGATGTCAATGATCATGGTTATGATGTCAATGATCATGATTCATGTGATAGTACTTTTGTATCTTGATTTATCGTAGTGGCACTTAAATGACCATAATCATGGAAATTTGGGTCTTGATTGATCCTAATGAGGGGTAAATTACCTTAATGCCACCTAAATTTCTCTAATGGAATTCGATTCTCCCCAACAACATTTGATAGACCCTACTGGCATTTTATTGATCCTAAAAACATGACGATGATGCATTATGATAGTTATGATGATGATTATGATGATGTAGTTGATGACATTGATGATGACTATGATGAAAACAATGATGTTGATTTATCGTATGGTGATGATGACAATGTCGATGTCAATGATTATGATGCATGTGGTAGCACTTCTCGACCCTAATTTATCCTAAAGCTGCCTAAATTCCTGTAACGAAATAAATGAACCTATTATCACCGAAATGACTATAGCGACATCTAAATGACCCTAACAATTACACGACATGAATCCTAATGGCAATGAGTGATTATGAATACTAATGGCATTAGAGTGACTGTAATGACAACGATGACGATGATTTTGTTGATGATGACACCGAGGATGATGATGAAGATAATGTTGATGTACCATATGGAATTGATGATGATGATGATGATGATGATGATGACAATGTCGTTGTCCGCAATGATGATGCATGTGATAATGCTTCTAGATACTGATCGATCCTAATGGAAATTAAATCTCTGTAATGACATATGAGAAACATATTAATATCACCTAAATGACTAATGAAATTTATTTGTCGTCAACAACATTTGAGTGACATTAATGACATTTCAGTGACTATAATAACAACATGACATGGATCCAAATGGTGATGATTAATGATGGACCATAGTGGCATATGAGTGACCCTATCAACGATGATGGAAATGATGGGGTCGATGATGTACTTGTTGATGAGGATGATGATCACCATGAATTTTTTGATGATGTACTTATTAATGTTGATGATGACGATGATGACAATGATGATGATGATTATGATGTTGATGCAATGTATGTTGTACTTAACAATGACATTCACTTGTCCTCGACAACATTTGAATGACTTAATGTCATTAAGAAAAACCATTGTCAATGATTTGCAATATGTGGGAAATTTTTTTTTGTTTTCTTGGTCAATATTCTAAATTGAAATCCTTGTCTAGAAATCCATGCCACATAGACATAGTTTTTATTCTATTTGATTTCAATATATGTAGCGTATTCAATATTTGTCTCATTACTATATTGATTGATTTAAAATTAAAACACTAATATATAATTATTTAAAATTTGTTTTTTATTAAATCTAAATAAAGAAACCAATATATAATTATCATTAAACAAATTTATAAAATATTATCAAATTCCTTTTCATAAACAAAGACAAAGAAAACAAGAAGAGTTGCTAAGGAAACAAGTCCATGCCAAGCAATTTTGCAAATAAATATATAATAAAAGTTGGCTTATTAAAAAAGTACTGAAAATAAATGAAGGGAAAGAACTTTAGATCATTATCCTTGTCTTGACACATTTGATAATTTATGATTGTTTCTATGCCTTAACCCAATTGATATTATAAAATGAGGATGCTCAGTTAGTTATGACTATGAGGTGAGGACGTGCATGCATAATAATCCTTAGTTATGACTATTAGGTGAGGATTCAAAGATAAGAGGATGTAAAGTCATGTAATTTTTATATGTATTTTGGTGGCAAGTGCTGAGGAAAAATGTTGTGAGAAAACACAAATTTTTGGAAGGACAGAAGGAGATTACATCATGATCACGACACCCATCAAATTGAAGACTATTCTTGAGCCAAAATTTGTTTTTTTTTTAATTTAATTTTATTAATAATCATTTTGATGCTTTGGTCCATATGTTTTTTCTAACTCATTGTTTCTCCATATCATGTTCCCAATGACCCCTCTCTATATTAATGCATAAATCAACCTCTCCATAGTTTGTTATCCTAGTTGCATGCCATTATTTGTAGTTACATAACATTGATTGTTGTTTATATAGTTGTTGTGAGTCCATGATATTCATGCAAGAAATGAAGTCTTGTAGAGGAGGACTCATCAAACTGACCATTTGAATTTCATTTTGACGAAAAATGAGTGGACATTGGTAGCTAGGTTCACATAGGTAGTAGGAACAAAGTTTTGGGCTTGTTTCAGGCATAGTAGTAAACTACTAGTTGTTCTTCATTGTTACAACTGCAATTGCTGACACATTGTCACTCCTTAGATTGTAGCCCCAAGTGACTTCAGAGTTAGATTCACATCCCAAAGGCTAGTACCTCATAGTGTTCAGTCATCACTCATAATCTTACATAGCTAAGCGCATAGTGCGTGATGTGAGTGAGTGATTGATTATAATTTATGATATTTCCAATATTTTGAATTACAAGTCAAACTTTATAGCATAGGAATTTCAACATCTTGAGAAATTTACAGGGATGGGTAGTTTCCAATGTTGTTATTCTTTTGAAATGTTGATATAAATCATGTCCTTCTTAATTGGAAGGGTAAATTCAGTTTTTTTTTAAGGACAGTTTTAACTTTACACCTATAGGAAGGACTAAAACCATTTGGAAGGGTTCAAATTTAAACGTTGAAGGGAACCATAGGTAAATTTACCCTAAGTTAGGTGAAATTATCCAATGGTTAACTAAATGGAAAACAAATAGATAGGTTATCTTTTTATAAATATCAAAATTGATCTGATGATTTACATTAATGAATATCAATCTAATTAAAATTGGACCTAAGGTGGAGTTAGCTCCAATGGTTGACTATTGTGTAGTAAGGAAGAGATTACTAAAATATCTTAAGTGGAGATCACAATATCAAATATTTAAGTTGATTATTTTTGTGAATATTGTGAATATCACTTGATATCCACCCACTTGGTTAAGTTGCCAAAACTACAACTACACCATTTCTCCAAATTACCATTTTCAAAATGAGAAATGATACCAAAAAAATATCACTATAAATACAAGAATATATAATAAAATTAGTATGAAATCCAAATCTCGTTCATAACTTACTATTATTTGATATAGATTTTGTTTGAAAAATAACATAATTTTTTTTATTTGATATAGATTTTGTCAAAAAAAACATAAATGTTTTTGTAAATATTTTTAAATTTGCTTGATTATGTCATAGAGTTAAGTTGGTAACATGATAGTTGAATTGATCTAAAAGATTACTATTGAGTGATCCAAAGGATGAGATACATGTTACTTGTTTCCATTTCAAATATTCCAAAATGAAGAAAAATACCGCCAAAGCTAGCATCATCTTCACATTTGTTGAGACTGAGGAAAAGGGCGCAATAACTCATTCTCCAAACTGGGTTCCATTTCAAATATTCCAAAATGAGGGAAAATACCGCCAAATCTAGCACTGTCTTCACATTTGTTGAGACTGATAGAAAGGGCACAACAACTCATTCTCCAAACTAGGGCAGAAGTTTGAAGTGTGCTGGAACCGAGGAATACAACCTACTAGATATACAATATGCACAAGTAGATGAAAGGCTGAGATGGATGCTAAAATATGTTGTGGTATGAGATAAGAATGCACGGTACGTACACTCTAAAACCTGTCTCCATATCTGCTCAATCACAAGCAATGGGGCTACTTCCAAGCATTTTGAGGCAAACAAAATTTCAGGAGATTATTAGTTTGTCTAACAATTTTAGTTCAAGCATCATCACATACTTCTAGGTGATTTATGACCTCTAAACAATAGCCTCAAGTAGTGAGAGGTTTCACTTTTCAAATCTGGGAGGAGTTTCAGGGCATCCAAGTGAGCCTCGCTATTGCTAAACAGAGTACCCCCCTCAAATAACTTATATTACTAGGGTTTACTACCAGTCCATTTTAGAAGAAAAAAAGTTGTGTAATCTATAATCAAATAAGTAGTTCAGTTTATCTGTTCAAGAAGTTGTGGAAAGGAATAGGCCCGATCTCGCTCTTGAGCTCTGCTATCCATTTATCGGTTACATTATGGGTATCTCCGTCGAATAAGAAAGTGAGAAGTCAAGGTTCATTAAATAAGTGGAAGCCAAGGTCCATAAGTATCCATTCTAATTGAATTCTATCTGGTTGGTCTAATATTAGTCCGATCTAATTGGTTATTCCCAGTGGTTGGCCCATTTTATATCAATCTCTTTTTTTGGGATACACGCAGTGAGCCGAAGTACTAAATTGAAATTTTTTTAATCAAATTTAACATTTCATGATGATTCACATTCCTGTAGTGGTCGTTTCAAGTTCCATATATTGGAGATGCCTTGTCCAAACTGCCTTCTCCTCAATCTCAACTAGCAGTAACATGACCACCGTCCATATCTATGAAAACACATGCAACATTTTGATTGGATGCATCACAGAACAGGGGACAGGGTTGTATGTTATGCATATCCCCTGTAATGGATTAGAGTTTCAATAGTAAGAATATGGAACCGGAGGAAGAATATATGTTGAAGGACTAGTTTAATTAAAATATATCAGTGCCTTGATATCCTACAATTGACCTATCATTTACACCGGCCCCATAATGATTTGGATTGGTCCTAAGTGCAACCTGAACGAATAGCAATTTTTCATTTCATCATCTTATAACCCTTGGGTTGTTTTTCCTAGACCCAATATGTGGACGATAAACATTGTAGTGGAAGAACCCTTGATTTCTCACATGAATTGACTGAATAGTTGGGCACGTGATGGACAACTTGCATTTCATGACATGATTTTCTCAGAGTCGGAGAATGTTGAGTTACTAGGAAACCTGGATGCCTCATTTTTTAATCATCGTTCCATTTGATGGGATTACCACATTTGGGGGTGGTTGGATTATTCGTGGAACAGGGGAGGAGTAGGGAGCGCTTAGAGAGAGAGAATATTCCTGTAAATGAATATAGTTTATATACCATCGAAGTTGCAAAAGAAAAATAAAAGAAATTAGGGTTTTAAATTAGTGTTGTTTGTGGTTTTTTTTTCTGCATCTGGTCCATAACCATGAAATTCCAACCACCATTTCTAATTCTCTTGAGATACTCCTTTATTTCATTACAAGAAAACTTTCCAAGTATTGTTCTTAATGCTGGTGGATGTTCTAAAGTACAAAATTTTGATGTATCCAATATTTACCTGGATCTAGGTTACGAAACATATTGGCTTGTGTACTTATTCTGGAACCAGAAATATTATGGATTTCTACCTAGCGCTTGTTGCACCAATCAATAAAGAAAACTCATATGATCCCCTTGAGAAAAACCATATGGATTGGGACATGTATAGACTGAGAATAAGAAAAATACTGCTACATCCCTGATATCATCTAATAATAAAGACAAGAAGATGCTCAATTCAGTTTAGGTTGTGCTTAAAAAGAATAGTTCATTATCAATATCTAAATACGACAATATGAGGTCCATAATGGGAGGGTATTAGAGATGGTCATATTTAGAACTTAGACGTATCAACCCTTACATGAGTAATAAGGTCTCACTAATAAAGTGATGTAATAATGGGGAATTTAATGTAGTTGTTAATAATTAGGTATTTGGGAGTTACATAATGTAATATTCCTCTCCTACTATGTAATGATTCATTGCACCATCTAATGACATGGATGAATTGACTCTCATTATTATTTGCATTCCTCTGTGTGTAAAACCAACATTCAACCCAATTTTAAAAAATTGTAGGTGGAGCTAAAGATAGTTTATATCCCATTAGATTTTGTATTTTTATGTATATTAAAATTTAAAGGTGAGTGATAGCTCATATATACCATTTGACTGCTTGTAAAATGGTTGTCTACTTGTCCTTGCACATGCATATATTTTCATTATCAATTCATCTTGGTTTTCCATATTATTTTGGGTGAGTCCTTTGCTGGTCCTAACAATTCTTATGCACGTTATCCTTTTCGACATAGATGGTTGAGGTTGATTGTGCATTTGATGGGTTGTTGGAACTTGGGTGAAAAATGTCTCTTTAATTTTTTTTCATGTGAAACCTTTGAAATTCCTTTATACATGGTCAATAGTTGATGAAATTGCTTGTCGGTAATAAATATATAAAAGTTTCAAACATACCAGATTTCTGTATTTTTATTAATAAGTTTGAGGTTTAAGTTTTTCAACTTTTTATGTATTTTCCCTTGACATGCTAAATTTTTAGCTATTATTTGGATTTTTATTTTTATATGATTTTGTATATTTCTTCCCCTTT
Organism: Pseudotsuga menziesii; assembly: GCA_001517045.1. Taxonomy (NCBI): domain Eukaryota; kingdom Viridiplantae; phylum Streptophyta; class Pinopsida; order Pinales; family Pinaceae; genus Pseudotsuga; species Pseudotsuga menziesii. Next base: position 1,388,818 of record LPNX010307481.1, on the reverse strand, counting down.
TTATTTCTACTCTTCCTTATAAATGTCTCATTGCTTCCATATACATTTTCCTAAGGCTGGAAGTCTTTCTTTAGAGTGTTATTGTTGTTGCTCTGGGGATCAAAATCCCTAATCACTAGCAAAAGCCCCATCTCCTACATTTATTGAGATTTAGCTTCTATCTAACATTAGTTCTCATGTTAAGTTTTTGCAGAAGCGGTTGTATCTCAAAGACCTCTGGTTAAGGCCTATAGATAGGAATTTTAGTTTGAGGAACAAATGCAACATCTTAACTATAAGTATGTTACAATTGAGAGTTGAAAATTTAATGTGGCTATTGACATATCTCTTTACTTGCAGGGAAAAGGAAGTTATGAAAACCAATCATAAATGTTGTGTCTTATTGTGGATCTGGCAGATGGGAGTTGTTATGCAGACAATTCTGACTGGAGGTGAGAGTGAGACATTCCCTGTACAAAATTTATAGATTGGAATGCTTCAACTGATGCCAAAATAAATGGATAATGATTTTTCATTAATGATGCCTCATTTTATATTTGTCTCTTTTCTTCTGCACAAATTTATAAACCATCTAATTTCTAGTCATTTTTTTAGTGTTGATGAACAGGTGGAAAAGGACATACAACTCATAGATGCTATCGCAGAGAAGCAGGATCAAGTATTTTCTGAAGAATGCAAGTTATTTCCTGCTGATGTGCAAATTCAATCCAGTTTTCCAGTGTAAGTCAAATTCTACTGATATGTTGTAATGCTCAGTACTGCCATCTAAAAAACCCTTTTTACTTATCTTAACGGATTTTCTTCAATCATCTATTTGTACATTAACAAGGTCTTCCACCTTGATTGTTTCTGGTAAGTATTGAGGAATAATAGTTTTAACAGATTATTATAGAATAGCTTGTGACTCCCCTGGTTTAATTAGAAAAAAAAGAATATATAATATTTCTATGGCTACCTACTGCTCTGTTATCCATTCATAAGATTGGTACTTTAGACTGAAATGGTAACATAGGTTCGCTCACGTCTTTTGGTTAGGTGTTGTTTTCAGGCCTAAAAGATACAACTACCAAAACAAGTGAATGCATGGGAGTCGGAAAAGAGAATAGTTTAAAGTACAACGACCATTGGACAAATTTCTCCCGGCGAAATCGTCACATTTCTAGACCACTCCTATTTGACCCTGTTTAAATTTAAAACCATGGGCTGGTTTGGTTATTTAAAACCATGTGTTGTTTTGGTTTAATAAAAGCCACATGTTGGTTTGGGTTATTTAAAGAAAATTAATGTTTGTGTCGAAGCTTTTATGTGGAAGCTCGAAAATAGAATAAAAGACAATGTTCTAATTTTATTTATTAATAATTATAAACAATACTTTGTTCCAAGGCACATTTTTAGATGTTTTGAATTTAGAGGTATTGTGGTTTTGGTAAACAACGGGACATAATTGTTAAGTTAAAATATTTTCTAGTGGGGTAGTTTTAAGGGTGAATTCCCTGTCTTAATGAACATTTGACTTAATAAAAGGAATAATGTTTATTTGAGAAATGTTTATAATTTTTATGTCATTATGTCGCAGTCCACTTATTGGAGTTCTTTTATTGAATTTCCTTGTTTTAAGGAAATTTTTGGCATGATTTTTATATGCTTGTTTTCCAGTTCACTGTCAGAGTTCTTTTAGTGAATTTCCTTAGTTTAAGGGATGTTTGGAATAATTTTTATATTCTTGTGTGGCAGTTCACTTGTCAGAGTTCATTTATTGAATTTCCTTGTTTTAGGGAATTTTTGGCATAACTTTATCTGGTTGTGTTGAAGTTCACTTGTCGGGGTTCACTTATTAAATTTCCTTGTCTTAAGGAAAAGTTTGGCATAATTTTGTATACTTAATTTTATCTTAGTTCACCTCGTGGCAGCTCACTCCGTCACATATCACTAAGTAGTATCTCACTCCGTCGCAACTCACTCCATTGCAACTCACTCTGTTGCAACTCACTTCGTCGCACCTTACTTTGTCGTGGCTCACTCCCCAGTGTAGGAGTTCCCAGGAATAAAGACTTTTACATAAAAGTGAGGAAATATTAATTTCTAAGCCATAGTAAGAATTAAAAAAGGGTATGTCAAAGTATTATTTAACCTTGTCTTAACAATAAAGCTAAGTTTAACTTATGTGCGAGTATTTATAATAATAATAATAATCTATTTTTAAGGTCACCGCCAAGCGAGACACCAAATTGGTGTATGAGACCCCCTTGTTTGTGGGACAAGGGACCCCCCTCTGCGCAGCGATTTAACTGCTAAAGTCTACAGAGGTGTACATACACTACCCCCCTCTAGATTTGAACCCATGACCTCGTAAGAGGAAAAACATGCTCTTAACCATTAGGCCCACTCATGAATCTCATAAATTATCCTAAAATTTCTCTTATTGATTTTGTTTATTATACATTTGTAAAAGATTTTATGTGTCTTATGAATTAGTTTAAGCTTACGTTATTTAATTATGATAATTATGCATTTTAATATGCACTTGTTAGGTTTATGCATATTAAGAGAATTGTTCTATATAATTTATTTAAATTTACATTATGATTGAATTAAATGTACCAATGTGGTTATTGTAAATTTTATTGCATATGAATTTAGTTGTGAACTAATAAACCTGGATAAATTTCACATTGTTAGAACAATAGAGTTTTTCCAAGCCTTGTAATTGACAATTTCCATAGTAGTGGACATGTAGAATTGCAAGATGGCCAAGAGCCCTAAAATATCATAGTTTGAAAAAGAAAGGAGGTGGGGTGATGACCAAAGGGAAAAGTCCAATGGCCATCGGTCTAAAATGGAACCCATGCAAGTGTTCTCTACATTGAAGAATATTCAGGTAGAAAATGAAAATATTCTATAGTACATGGAGCAACAGAATCAAATTAACCAACAATTGAAGTAGAATTTAATGCGTATGCATGATAAAGTGCAACAAGTACCTTCGGTGATAGTAAGGGAATGAGAAGACTCCATGAACAAAGAAATTCATATAGAAACCAACATTTCAATGACCAAGATGTGAATTCCCTACACCATTAAGTGGGTAGCCATCATGGAAATGTGAAATATGAAATTCATCACAAGTATAGCCCTAAAAGACAACAAAAAAGAAAAATATATGAAAATGTATTACAAGGTAAACTAAGAAGACTTAAGCCTCCTACCTTCTATGGAGAGAAGTCTGGAAAAGTTGCAAAGATGTGGCTTCAAGGGATAAAAAAAAGTATATGCAATTACATGGCTATTTATACAATCAAGAAGGAATGATTGCCGTTTTAACCTTAAGGGAAACTACCATTGGTGGGAACAACTGAAGAAAGTAGAAGGTCTGAAAGAGAGGAAGATATCCTGGAAAATATTTTAGAAATACTTCAAGCAAGAATATTTATGACAACAATATTACTATAAGAATATATTTGAACTTTGATTGGGTAACATGACCATGGATAAGTATGCAAATATAATTTTGGAGTTGTTAAGCTATGTGTATTTTATTCAAGAGGATAAAGTAAAAATCCAATGTATCCTTAGTTCCCTGCGAGCATTCTATAAAGACCGAATCAATTATGATGAGCCACTTACATTGAAAGAGTGCATAAGGAAGGTCAATTTCTTGTATGAACAAGGAAAGAACATGCAAAACCTTCACAAGGGCTGGAAAAGTAATCTGGAGACAAAATAGGAACATAGGAAAAATGGATTCTAGCCCTTTGGTGGTAAGAAGGAATGCTTCAACTCTTTCAAACAACCACATCAGAAAATAAAACCAAGGATAAATGAACCCTTAGGACAAGGGAAGTATGCACCGGTTAAATGTTGGAGGTGTGGAGGTGACCATTATCTCAATAGTTGTCCTGAGAAAAAGAACAAGGATTCCAGAGTTTATAATTTGACTTGGAAGTATCTATAATGGGGGATGTAGCTCGTAACATTTCACGTATCTATGCAACTTTGGAAGATTTCCAAGTAGATAATCAATCATCAATGATCGAAATTGAAGGTAAAATAAATAATTTACCATTTTCAATCTTAATTTATTTCGGAACTACATTCAGTTATGTTAATACTAACTTGGTTGAAAGATGCAAGCTAGTGGGCAGAAAATTACATAAGCACAAATTGGTGCAATTAGCTATAGGGATGAAAATGAAAGTTACAACAATGGTTGAAGATAGTAAATTTACCATGAATGGGTTACAAACCAAATCTAATTTGGTCATAATTCCTAGGGGATATTATGACATTTTGTTGGGAATGTATTGGCTTGAGTCGCATCATGCGATTCTATATCGACACGACAAGGTTGTGACTTTCATGGATGAGGATGGAAATTATGTACAATTAAAAGGCATACCTAGACTGATTACAGTAAGGGAAATATCAGCAATACAATTGAAGAAATACATTCGAAAAGGGTGCCATCTATACATTATTCACGTTGAAGAATTGCCAGTTGAGATAGAGCCATGCATAGAGGTAATGACCATTCTCAATGAGTTTGAAGAAATATTCCAAGATATGCATGGTTTTCTTCCCAAAAGAGACATCAATTTCACCATCGATTTGGTATGTGGGGCATTTCCTGCATCTAAATCACCATACAGGATGAGCACCCCACAACTTCAAGAATTGTAGATGCAGTTGGAAGAATTGTTGAAGAATGGGTACATCCTCCCTGTAATTTCACCTTGGGGAGCTCCAACGCTATTCGTAAAGAAGAAATATGGTACATTAAGGTTGTCTGTATACTATAGGTAGCTAAATAAAGCCACAATAAAAAATAAATATCCTTTTCCTAGAATTGATGACCTTTTTGATTAGTTGAGAGGGGCAAAGGTGTTATCCAAGATCGATCTTAGATTTGGGTATCACCAGGTGCGCATTAAGGATGAAGACATCACTAAGACCAATTTTCGAACCATGTTTGGGTATTATGAGTACACTATAGTACCCTTTGAGTTATAAAATGGACCATCCACATTCAGAGGCTTAATGAATGTGGTATTCAAGGAATTTTTTGATAAATTCATTATAGTATTTTTAGATGATATTTTTGGTTTATTCCAAATCTGAAGAAGCGAACGAAGAGCATATTAGGGTCACTTTGCAAGTCTTGAGGGAGAATTAATTATAGGCTAAACTTAGTAATGTTCTTTCTACCAAAAACAACTATTTTACTTGGGACATATCATCTTTGAAGAAGGTGTAGCAGTGGACCTTGTAAAAATAAGAGCTATTGAAGATTGAAATTTGACCTACTCCTAGGAATGTGACATAGGTCATATCATTCATGGGATTGGTATGTTACTATAGCATATTTATAAAGGCATTTTCCTTAATTGCAAATCCAATCACTTCTTTGCAAATGAAGGGAGTAAAGTTCATTTGGAGTCAAAAGTGTGAGGAAAGTTTTAGGTTGTTAAAAGAGTTGCTTACTCGAGATCCAGTGTTAAATCTAACAGATTCAAAGAAAGATTATGTTGTATGCACTAATGCATCATTGGAAGTACTTGGAGGAGTTTTTATGCAATATGGTCATGTGATTCACTATGAATCATGAAATTTAAAAGAATATGAGAAAAACTATGATGCTCATGACCTAGAGTTGGCAACAATAATTCATGCACTTTGTATGTGGAGACACTACCGCATGGGGAGCAGGTTTGAGTTAAAAACTGATCATCATAGTTTAAAATATATATTTTAACAACCTCATTTAAATGCTAGGAAGGCTAGATGGATTTAATTATTAAGTTAGTTCAATTTCAAAATCAAGTACATAAAAGACAGGGAGAATAGAGTGGAAAATGCACTCAATAGAAGAGGCCAACTAATGCAAATTTCAGTCATCAGTGACTGGAAATTAGACCTGAGAGTTAAATTGCAGGAGACATCGAGGTTATATAATCATTGTCAGCAGGTTGCAACAGCTTTACAGTCAGGTAGCAGACCTGTAAATTTTTCTAAATATTCAATGACTGAAGATGGAATTCTTTAGTTCAATGGCAGAATTTATGTGCCAACTAAAAGTGAACTTAAGAAGATAATAATGCAAGAAATGCACAATGTACCATATGTAGGACATCCTGGGTATAGGAATACCTTAACAACAATTAAGAAATAATTTTATTGGCTAGGAATGAAGAAGGAAGTGGCAATGTATATTGCTCATTGTTTGGAATGCCAAAAAGTTAAAGCAGAGAATAAGCATACTGCTGGTCTACTCCATCCATTGCCTATACTGGAATGGAAGTGGGATGTATTAACCATATATTTTATTACTAAGTTTCCAATAACTCATAATAAAAATGATTCCATCATGGTGGTGGTTGATAAACTAACAAATTCAACTCACTTTGTACCTATTCAATCAACTTTCAAAGCAGCCAAGATTGCATAAGTTTATATGAAATAAATCACCATGTTACATGGAATACCTAAGGAAATAGTTTTTGATCACGATCCAAAGTTCACTTCAAACATTTGAAAATGATTTTTCAAGGAATTTGGTACTGACTTAAATCTTATTACATTGTATCATCCACAGTATGATGGACAGACTGAGCAAGTGAATCAAAGTATTGAAGACATGATTAGAATGTGCGTGATGGAAAAGCCTAGTAAGTGGGAAGAATTTTTATAACTTGTTGGTTTTTCTAATAATAATGGTTACCAAGCATCACAGAAGATGAGTCCTTTCGAAGCCATATATGTAAAAAATTGTAGCATTCCAGTGAGCTAGGACAATCCTGTGGATAGGATGAGCGTGAGACCAGAAATGCTTCTAGAAATGGGAAAGCAAGTAGAAAAGATAGAACATAATTTGAAGGCATATTAGGACAGGAAAAAGAATTATGCTGACAAGGATAGAGTACCGAAAGAGTTCCAAGTTGGGGACAAATTGTTTTTGAAAGTGAAAGGCATAAAAAGTTCATTTAGGTTGGGCAGTTGCAAGAAGTCGACAGTTAAATTATGTGGACCATTTTAAGTCCCAAATAGAATTGGACATGTAGCTTATGAGCTTTCTCTTCCACCTATGATCAAAATACATCATGTTTTACATGTATTATTATTAAATAAATATGTATATGATCCTAATCATATTCTTAATTGGTCTGTGATACAGGTAGAAACCAAAGGGAAAATTCAAGTTCAACCCATCTACATATTGCACAAAAGATCCAAGACCTTCTAGAATAGGGCATTAGAAAGGTAAAGGTCCAATGGACCCACTACAGTCCTGAAGAAGTGACCTAGGATATGGAAGATGAGATGAGGGAAGAATATCCCCATCTATTTGAATACTGATAAAATGAATATAAATTTTTTGAAATTTATTTTGGAATTTTGGACAATATGAACATCGAGGATGGTGTATAATTTAAGGGGGTTGGGGGGGATGAAACACCCCTGGTTTGAAACCCCATTGTTTTGTTAATGTAATTTTGTAAAATACTATGAGTGTCTATAAGGAAGAACTCATGTTGTAATTGTTTTGTTAATATTAAATTTAAGTTGGAAGTGGTAGAGCCAACACGCTGAATGAATGGGGACTCATGTATTCACCTAGGTTAGTGAGGGGGTGGTGTCATATAGCCTAAAAGCTATGTATGAAACTATTTAACTCTTCTGACCTTATAAATTTATTAAACCCATTCTTTCCCTAATTAATTCCTTAAACTTGTTTTTAAAGTTACAAAGGGGGTTACGAAGTTAATGGAAAATTGGATAAGTGTTGTAAAAAGGTGACAAGGACATGCAAGGTTGGTGGAACCTTGGGAAAAGGAGAATGAATAATGTAGGAAAGGAAGTAGAGGAAAAATAATAGAGACATTGAGACATAGAGAAGGTGAAAGAAAATAAGAACAAAATGTATCGTGCAGCATGGGAATGCGGTAGCATTGAGAAGAATTATGATTGAACATAAAATTCATGGTCAATTGGAATCACTAGAGGATAGAGAAACAAGTTTGGTTCCCGAGCAAGGTGTCCAATTTGACCAGTTTTTGGAAGTTGGGTTGGTTGAGCGAACCTGTAAGCCCAATCTTGTTTTGTTTCTTTTTTGGTTGATAAATTTTCTTACTTTTTGCATCTGGTTGTACCAGTGATATAACAAAGGTGTAGGAAATTATTTCGGTGGAATTCTAAGCACATATGCAATGATTGTTTTCACTGTGGTGCTAGCTAGAATGAAGCTAAAAGAAGGAATTGCACAGTTGGCATGGATTTGGTAATAAACCAGTAAATCATGTTTCCAAGTGAGGAAATACGAGAGAAACCTGGGTTGGTGAGAATCTATGGTGAATGAATGAGTCTCATCTTGGGGGTGGAGTTCTACTTAGAGAAAAAAAGAGTATAATTTCCTAAGGTCAGGTGGAGCGTGGTTGCAATGAACCAGTTTCCCATTTCAAGTATTTCACAGATAAGTTTATTTGCCTAGAAATTGTGTTTTAGTTTATGAAATGGTAAATAATAAATGACTGATAAAAGTTTTGAAATATTTATTTGTTAAATTTCCTATGTTTGGATGCAAGGTATAAATTCATGCTTTATTTTAATTAATTCATGGGTATGAAATATGTGCACGTTTAATTATGTGGCAATTATTTAAATTTTTATGAATGCGAGTTCTTTATTCAAGTTAGGGTTAAATTCATTCCATGTGGATAATGTTAATTCATGGGCTTAAAATCGTATGTCGAAGTAGTTTTATTTGGAAAATAATATCTCCAAAGAGTTAAGTAAAATGTTTAAATTAATTATTTAATAAAGTTTAAATGTTTGTGCTGCATACCTATTCACCCATTAATTATTTAATAAAGTATTGGATGTGTGTGTCAAATATATGTTCAACCCATTGTTTATTTAATAAAGTTTGGATGTTTGTGTCGCAAATATATTAGACCCATTGTTTATTTAATAAAGTTTGGATGTGTGTGTCGAAGAAATTTTTGGCATAATTTTATATGGTTGTGTTGAAGTTCACTTGTCGGGGTTCACTTATTAAATTTCCTTGTATCAAGGAAAAGTTTGGCATAATTTTATATGCTTAAGTCTCACTTCACCTAGTTGCATCTTACTATGTGGCAACTCAATCCATGGCATCTCACTCAATTGCAACTCACGTCACACATCACTCCATCACAACTCATTATGTCTCAGCTCACTCCGTTGCAGATCATGATAAAGTGACTTATAAAGACTTATACATAAAAGTTTGGAAATATTACTTTCTAAGCCATAATTTAATATGGTCGAGAAATTATTTCTTAGTTAAAATATTATAACATTTACAATAAAAAGAGTGGATTTCTTTACATGTATTAACTTAATAATTTTAGGTAAGTTATACATAAAGACTTATGCATATAAGACTTAGGCCCACGAATAAAGACTTACATATAACAGTTTGGAAATATTACTTTCTAAGCCATAATTTAATATGGTCGGGAAATCATTTCTTAGTTAAAATATTATAACATTTACAATAAAAAGAGTGGATTTAATTACATGTATTAACTTAATAATTTTAGGTAAGTTAAACTCTCTATGAAACCTACTGCGCAGTAAGAATACAAAAAATGTCTATGCAGAAGTATTATTTAACCATGTCTTAATAATAAAGCCAAGGTTAACTTATGTTTCTTAAGTGCATACAAACATAGTGGCATGAATATTTATGAATCTCATAAATTATCCTAAGATTTGTCTATTATTGATTTTGTTTATTATACATTGGTATAAGATTTTATGGGTCTTATGAATTAGTTTAAGCTTCCGCTATTTACTTATGATAATTATGCATTTTAATATACACTTGTCAGGTTTATGCATATAAAATTCATCTAATTTTTTTTTGTGAAGTATAGTGTGACACAGGGTGTGTTACAATATTCACATGGATTTCATTACATGATGGTACCAAGACATAAATAATATTGGTTTTATGTTAGAGAAGAGATTTCCCATGAGTTTTAAGGATTTTCATTTCCATATTCTAATGCATCTAGTTGATGAGACTAAACTAGTGTGTATGTTATCATGTCATTGGATATTCTTCTCATAGAGATACATGAAAAATTTAAGAGTTTTTTTACCAAAGGAAAAATATCGAGGGGTCTATGATGAAGGGGTACATTACATATTAGTTGTTTATTATGTTAGTGAGTACATCAAGAAAATTCAAGACAACATAAGATATGTGGTTTAGGAATATCATTGGGATGAGGAATAAAGGGAATGGGGTATACTCTAAACCAATGGAACATGCACTATACAATTTTGGCTCAAAATTCGGAGAAATTATTTGATGGTACAGACAAATCGTCGAAAAATACTTGTTAAAAATATAAGTTTTTGTATGTTTATGTCCCCGACAGGGGATATATATGATTCACTTAGGTGAATTAATTTAGGAGGAAGATTTAAATTTTTCACATTTCAAATGTTTTTGGTATAGTTTGTATCAATTTTTTTGGGAGGATTATTTAAATTTTAATTTATCATGCTTCCTATTGGTCCATATAGGTGACGTAGGCTATGGACTTTGTGCCCCAAGACCCGGCGACGAGCTGGCGTAAGCAGAAAATGATCATTTTGTGCCAGACATCTTACAGTGTGTGGACGAGAATATGGTGAAAAGACTATTGTTGCAGATGGTTTAATAAAAAAATAAGGTTTATATAGTTGTTGGCTTATATTCTCGAGAATAAACCACAAATGTCTTTTAAAAAAAAAGGTGGACAACATTGTTGAATTCATGAGTCACAGTGGTATTTAAAAGAAAATCTAACGCATATTAAAGGTGACAACATGGCAACTCTGCAATCAATGGGATGCACACTCCCAACAACCTACTTGTCCCGTCACAAAACCTTGCAGTGAATACATCTGAATACATCTTTTCATGGCAAGAAGTTTAAGTATCTTTGACAACTCTGAAGGCTCATTCTTGGAGCTGCCCTTGCGATGACCTGTGTCTATCTGCATGCATGTATCTGCTGTCATTTTCTTCCTGTTGCCACCACTTTGCATTTGCATGCATTTCTTTGATAGTGATTTAAATAAATAAATTGAAGGAACCTAGTCAAATCCTTTTAATTTAATAACAGCATCAATGCCTAATTCATGCACGGCTCAAAATGATTTCCTTCAGCGGCCTGACCTAGCACCTTTGGTCATGCGAGAGAAATAACAAGGCCTTAAGAAAAATGCCTTAAAATGCTTCACATCAAATAATCATGGAATTAAGGATCAGCACAAGATCAAAACTATCACAGGATGCCCCATTTTCCATAGCGATTGGAACTTGTGCGCTCAACTCTATTGTTTTCCTTGCTGGGGTAAGAGTAACCATGAATATGGGGAAATCATTGGAGATGTGAGATATGTGGCGGCGGGAATTATTTAAACTTTATTCCCCTTTTCAATTAGCTGAGTGGGGTGTTCGCCTGGCTAGATACCCACAGACAACGGTATTAGGTATATGCTATTGTCAATTTATCTCCTTACATAAGCTGAGTTTCGATTGAAATTATTGTTGTTAAGTTTTTAAGTGTCTTTCAAGGACAAGTAATATTTCTCTTAAACTGGTTTCTAGGGCGTATTTCCAGAAGCATCTACATATTATTCTTGGTGAAACACCCAGCTTGGAATGTTCTAGAAGATCTTCTTGAAGGTTCCATTTGATGCACATGTAAATCTTAAAGAAAGTGTTTCATGGAGAAGCCTCTTTAAGAAGGCAGCCGAGGAGTTTCTGAAAGGTTCTATTTGCTAAAAATGAAACTATAAAAGGAAGTGCCCTCCCTCACTTGCAACTCATGGTTTCATTGTATGACCTGTTTCTTTGTGCATAAACCAGTTTTACAAGTTTCTTTGTGCATAGATCAGTTTTGCGAGGGAAGAGTCATATTAAAACATCTTCTGAATATCCAAACCCCAGTGTCCGCAAGATAGTTTTCAGTGTTCAAGAAGAATGAAGACAGTCGCATAACTCAACCCTTCTCACTCTGGATCTTCATTAGCTAGTGTTTCGGGATAAATAGGTAAATTTTGTAACCATAGAGATTTTCGAGCTTGAATGTGATATATATAAAAACAAATACTTTTTACTAAAATAATGAATATTACTGTCATGATAGCATTATTCATACCCAAGTGAGCAATTACTAGGATATAGTTGAAAGTTGCAAAGCCTTAAGTAATTAACTGATATGCTTGTTGTCAACTCGAGGGACATTTATTCTCTTAACTAGTGAGGACCAGTGATGTGATCCTTCTCCAGTGATGATTAAGGGGTAAATAAAAATATTTTCTGACAAGTATAGTTTCAACAATAATTTTATTATTCTCACTGTAAATGTTATAATTTCATAGAAGGGTGATTGAAAAAATATGATAAAATCTATCCATGACAGTGACATTCATACTACTTGCCGTAGTGGACACTGTAGAATCATCATGGTAACCTACCTGCCCCAAATGTCAAGGTATCAGTGATACCAAGTGCTTCGTGGAATACGCACAAGTCAATTGCAAAAATATAAAGGAAATGTTTATCTCCATGCTCGTTTTCATCATCGGGTAATCGGGTATATTGAACATAGCTCATCATTGTCAGCGTTAGAGATTTTTACGGGGATCTTGATCCTTGGTGTAATAGCAGCCTATATGGTATGGTTTTGGGTCATTGCAAATCATTTTAGAGCATCCAGAAATATTGTTCTAAGTGTTCCTCTTAATCTCTTCGCTAATGCACTTAACAATGCCACTGAGATCATTCTACAGTGATTCGTTCATCCTCAAGTATGGAATATCAATAATAGAGCATCCAATTGTCAAGCAAAATGCCAAATGCCTTCTAACATATTGACATATGGCATATTTATTTCACCATGAACTATAAAGATGTTAAAAGTATCGAAATACATATGGTAATTAGTAAGTATTTCAAGGCATTTAGGTAGTCAATTGACAGCCGGAGGATAGATGAGAAGAATCAAGTGACATCGTATTTTAGAACAGGGATTGGCGTCCTATTTTAAATAAAGATGAGGGAATAAAGGCCAGTGTGTGAAGCAGAAGCAGTCAGTAACTTCGTTTACTGGCACAATGGAAGAAGCTGCGCGGTTCCCGTAGGAGGCGACTTTGACAGGCGTCCATTTTGGCCTTGCAGCATTGTCCAAAGAAATTGTAAGTGTAACTGGGCGCACGAAATAGAGAAGAATAATGGGCAATGGGGTCCTTGTTTACAGAGCAATTCTGAGGAAAATAATCTATTTTAACTCAGTTAAAACCCATTTTCATGCCAATTCAGTTGAAACCACCTTTGAACTCTAAATGTAAAGAATGTGTATGTATACTATTCAAGTTAAACAAAATATAGCACTTGTTTTTAATTTTTTTGGTTGGGAGTACACTTTTAACCAATTATCAATCTTAACGACTCTCTCATCCTTGGTAATGATTCTTGTTTTGAGCATTGAAGATTCTCGACAAAACTTGAGGTGCGGTGGGGTGCGGTGGGGTGGGATGGGATGAAGAGGGTTTAATAAACTTGTTTGAGCAATTCACGAACTGAACTGTTTTCCTGGGAAAGTTACCACCCAATCGCCTACTAAATAATTGACATTGTAATGGAAAGGAAAGGGCTCTTTTGTTGAAATACAGAAACCAGGCATAATCCAGGTTCATTTCCCCAAAGTAGCGTCATGCAGAGAATTGCTAATTCAAGAGAATTACCAATTCCACAGTAACTCTAAAAATCACGGTTATTGTAACTTCTCAAGTTTCCTAGAAATTTAAATTTCTTAACGTCGTCATCTTGAAAAAGGACCAGCCTTGCTTGTTGCAGCACTAATGTGAAGGATGGTGATGCCATTGTCACATATAGTTTAGACTACTATACGCATTTTTTTTCCATAAAGACACTGAATTCCAATAGCTGGTATTAAGTTCTAATTTTACAATAAGATGCTTAGAGTTATTTATTGACAAAGGTTAAACACTCGCTCATGGTCCGACGATTACTTAATTGAAAGCCATGCTTTAAATTATACAGTGTAGTGTGGTGCCGACAGATAGTTTAGACTACAATAGGCTTTTTTATTCATAAAGACACAATGACACTGAATCCCAATACCTAGTATTAAGTTCTGATTTTACTATAAACATCTATAGTGTTAGTTATTTATTGATAAAGGTTAAACATCTATAGTGGTAGTTATTTGTTGAGAAATGTTACATGGACATGAGAGGATTACTCAACTTGAAGCCATGCTTTAAAATATACTCAAATTTGATTGATTTCATACCAAAAGCATTGTGTGTAAGGTGACGCACAAGTGTGTACATTGGATTTCTTGAACTGCCACTTCCCCAACTCTATACATTGAAGATGAGTTGGACTCCTTGAATGACATAAAGTACTGGGATTCTGCAATGGAAGATGATAATGTCACCGCGTTTAACCACTCCTGCAACAACACAGATCATCACTTCGAGGAATTGGAGGTTCTGCCACTTGAAAACCCTAATTATATAGTGTCGCCTCAGGTTTTTGACACAGTGGAGAGCCTACAAGAAACTACTAATATTCTATTTGACATTTTTTCTCCGTCGATTATTTTCTGAGTTTGACTGCTTATAGAAAGGCATCAATTCTCAGGGAGAAGGTTCTACTGTTGCTGCTTTGCTTTGTGTGTGAGATGGCTTGCTTTTCATGAATTGTTAACCAACTACCAGTGTATAAGAATATATTTTACAGGTCTTCTGAGCAAAGACGTGGAAGGACTGCTGTCGACATGTTTGGTATACTTTGAACTAACCTGTTTTCTCCTTAGCATCCTGTGAGATTTATGCACCTTCCCTTAATGTGTTTTTCATGTTTTAGAGATATTTGGCTCTGGCTATGATGGCACAATACAAATTTGAGTTTAGAAATGTTGAGAAGGCGTTATTGCCCAGTAAACTGCTCCAACCACTGCTCTAGATGCCCGATTTTACGATGGTTAACAACAATGGCAGAGATTCCATCGTGAAATTGGAATTCACAGCGAGTGGCTGTGGCAGCATGAAACTTTAGGAACCTAACCGAGGGCTTTCCTTCAATTCTTCGTGGGCGAACACACCCTATGAATAAATTCACTATTTAATTATCTGTAAAAAAATCTCTAACTATTTCGGTTTTTTATATTTTCCCAGAGTGCTTGTATGTAAACACGATGTGTAGACCCTTTTCCTAAATTTTCAGGTTCAGAAGCAGTTAATCGAAGAGGAATTTGATCGCATTAAATGACGTTAAATATTTTAAATATCTTTTTTGCTGTAATTCATAATGTTTTTTTTAATTGGGAGCAAAGTTGTCATACGTAAATAAAATGTAAAACGGTCTATATAATAATGAAAATGATGGTATTTAAAGATGTTAAATTTATTTATAAATTAAAAAAAAAAGTTTAAAATTTTTCAAATTTAAATTTTACCAAAAAAATTTTCAATTTTGAAACTCCAAAACACACCATCAATTAAAGAAAATTACAACCAAAACTCATTACAAAGTCCAAAACATAGTAAATGCAATGCAGTTATCCATTTCTTTAAGTAAATAATAATATTTATTTAAGTATATCACAAAGTCCAAAACATGGTAAATGCAATGCAGTGATCCATTTCTTTAAGTAAATAATAATATTTATTTAAGTATATTATGATATGAAATGTAATTGGATACCTCAAATGTAATTGTATATAAAATTTGTTGGCTAATTTTTTGGGGTTAATATGTTTTAAATGAAATAATTTAGTATATAATTTTTTTATTTGTTATTTAGGTATTTAGGTTTTTTTTCACCTAAAAGAACTCAATGGATATATCACTTATAAATAGATTCCAACCCCAGAAAATTTATATGAACTCAACTTTCTCCGAGCTCTCTAATGCAAATATTGAACAGACTAAGAGAAGCCCCATAGTTTTCTTGTAACCATGGATTTGTTTATCTCTTCTAACTTATTCATCCCAAGTCCTAGCAATCCGACAGAGTACAAGCTTGATCAGGGAATTGTGGGTATATACAATATTACAGCTGGATTGCAATTTCCAATCTTGTTTTATCCAAAAAAAAATCTTCGTCTCCTTCGTTTTTCCAATCTTGTTTTATCCGAAAAAACATCATCGTCTCCTTCGTGGATGAAGCTGCCCAATGTTGATGCGATATTCACGGCTAAGCACTTTTTTATCTCATCAATAAAGGCCACCAAAAGATAGTTAAAAAAATAATTAGATTTTAGTAGTCATGAGTTTATCTTTTAGTGGTTTATAGGCATATGGTATTGGTTAATTCATGGTATTATGGTATTTATATTGATAAAGTTTATTTTAGGGTTTGAAGAATTAATCTTTAAATTCTTAATGTGATTAGCTTTACTATAGAATTCGTTATGGCATATAGAATTTGTTATGGCCTAGTTTAGTTGACTAAGGATAATGGAATTTATTGTCTTACTATAAAATATACGCAAATTTGATTTCATACGAAAAAAAGTGTAACATTGGCATTGTCATGCCATTTGTTTTTAATGTCATTAGGTTGAGTGAAATGGGGTCAACACTCGCATTGTTTGTAAAGCCTTCACTTATATTTTTTTTATTTTTCCAAATTGATTAGGTTGAGTGAGATGGGGTCACTTCTCTCCTAATGACGATTTCATTTTCACCGGTTTATGCTCTCAGATTGGCCATCTACCTTCAATTGTCATGAATGACACATAAAAAACAGCCACTGATTTTTTTTGAAAATTTTATAGTTTTATGTTTCTTTCGATTACTCAATGGTATAGTAAAATGTTTAACAAAATTTAAGTAAATGATAAAACATCTTGCAATGTCTAAATATATTAGAATGATATTTATTTTTAATTTGAAATTTCATAATATAAATATTTTTATCATATCATAGTATATTTGAGTAAGAGGTAAAATAATTTTTAATTTACATCTTTTTATTATACATGTGTGTTTTTTTTAAATATAGATGTATAGAAATGTTACATAAAGTCCATATGGTTTTTATATTTGATAAGTGTGTTAAAATAATCTATGTAATGTCTATTTCATGTAATGAATTTTTCATTTTAACTCAAGGTATTGAGGAAGGCTTGGAATTTGACGGGCATATGCCTCCTGTCAAAATACTATTGAAAATCTTAAGAACCCGTTTCAAAGAAGGGGAAAATAATTAGGTGGAACTTATTTTCAAAATGTTATTAATTTTTATTGATAGGTTTTTTTAAGATAGGTGTATACTTACATAATTGGTTATTATGGTATATGTAATAATGGAAATTGTTGTCTTACTTTACTAAAACTTTTCTATTTGATTGAAGGGTAGGTGGTGAGTTTTCCTTCAATGAGGAAGGTTTTGCTTTCTTTCATTTTCTTTTTTTTCTTATATTGGCTTAGCATTATTCAAATATGGAGTACTGCCCTCACTTTCATTTCCTTTATTTTGCCTTTCTACCCTTCCTTTAGAGGATAACTTACTTTTCAAGCCCAAATGTGCAACTCCAAGAGAGAGGTGGGTCCCATTTTAGAAGGAGAAGTTAGTTTCGAATTCTGATACTTTGATACTAAAGGAATTAGCTTAACCACCCAACAAGCATCAACAATTTATCATTTAGCTAATAAAAAATGGTTCATCCCCACTCTGTATTTAGGCTTTTCTTTATGTCCTTCATGGCCTATTTGAGATGTAGTAGTCGTTCTCGCATAGCTGGTAAAGCTCATCCTCACTTTGGATCCATTGAAATAGAACTTGAGTCTGGAGTCTTCTAAGTAGTCAAATCTCTACCATCCTCAAAAGGATGCCTAAGTAGGCTATAACAACATTTATTCTATTTTTATTGAGTTTTAAGTAGGCTATAACAAAATTTAATCTATTTTTATTGAGTTTTAATTTTTTCCATAGGTAATTGCAAACCACTAGCTATCACGGATGCAATGTTGGGGACATTGCCACCTCGTGGCTCTTGTTTTTAAAATTATCCTGCGTTCACCGGTTATCCTTAAAATGTTGGAACATCGATGTTAGATTTTCGGTAAGCTGACAACTTTTCTTCAAGCACCAGACCTTCGACATTTTAGGCATTATAGTTAGTATTCTGACGTCAAGATGTTGGGCCACCAACGTATGTGGGATAGACAGTTAACTTGTACAATGATCACTATTGACTGGTGATTATTGAAAAAATCAATATTGGCTATCTCAGTACGCATTGAAAGTTTGACATATATGAAATTTATAAGTATATGAAATTTAATAGATGTTTTGACAATTTTTCAATAATTGGGACAGTTCAAAAAGGTTATAAGGTCTTTTTTTTTCCTGAACATAAAACATAATTATTTTATTTTTCAATTATATTAGAAATTAATAATAGATCTACATGGCCACTTCATTTTATAATATAGTGATCACTCTATTTTGGGAGGGAAGAATGCAGGATAACATTAGTCCAGAAGAAAAGCAAAGGATTCTTGATAGGTTGTGGGAGGATTTCAAGGAAATGGGTGATAACAAATGCTATTTCCCTTGCATTTTATTTTGGGGCTTCATTTTGAGAATAATTTTGATACAAATAGATGAAAATCAATGTAGGAAATATGGACATGCCGAAGGAGGGAATGCATACCATCCTTTGGTAAGCTACATATATTCATTATATGTATTTATATTTATTGTATTTGTAAAATTTTATATCGTATATTTTGTTTACACACTAATTTTGCGCAATTGTTTTTAATTATAAAGACAAGCCCCCTTAGGTGTCAGACATCAGAGGATGCACCAAATACTAGTAGATATAAGGTTTTATAAGTTGAACATGTAGTGAATATTGACGATCAAGTTGAAGATTATGGGACAAATAGATATATCCAAGACACAGTCACTTGAATAGATCATAACAACTTTCATAATATTCATGATGTACCACTACTTGAGAAGGAAAATCAACCACTTTATGAAGGCTCAAGATAAAATCTTATCTCTGCTACATTATTGTTGGTGAACTTAAAAATGTTTTAAATGGTTTGTCAATCAATTGTATAATGACAGAAATCCAAAGGTATGTTTGATCACATTGTTATAAAGTTATACTTTTTTCGTCTATTTTGTGTTAATTGATGTCATGTAAAATAAGAATGAAATATTTAGTGCAATTAAAGTTCTTTACATTAACTAGTTATTTTTTATGTTGTAGATTGTTAGGTGATTTTCTGTTACCAACGTCAAATATATTGCCTCTCACACACAAAGATTTATTTGCCATTATGAAATACATTGGATTGAGGTATCAAGCTATTGATGCATGTTCTAATGATCATATTATATATTATGGACAATATGTATTGGAAACATAATGACTACAATTCCATATCAGTAGGTATCAAACCGATCAATAACAAAAAAGGTTCCTTGTAAGGTTCTTCGTCACATTCCCATAATTTCACGTTTATAGTGACTGTTCAAATGAAAAATCATAGCATATTTTATGGATTACCATGCACAGAACATAAGTGGAGATGGTGTTCTTTGAATTCTTGTAGATGGCTATGAATTTATGATCATTGAGGAAAAATGGGCAATTTTCAAAGAAGAACCTCATAATGTTAGGCTTTCATTGATAGCTAACGATGTCAATCCATTCTGAAAGCTCAAGTCTATTTACCAAGTGTGGCCATTTTTTGTTATCAACAATAACATTCCTCCTTGGATGTCAATAAAGAGGGAGCACATAATGTTGGCGATGATTGTTCCATGTATTTATTTACAATAATTTTTTAATGTAACATTTCATTTCTCTTATTTTTTTTCTAATATATTATCTTTATTTATTTGCTTATATATACATATGGTAGGAATTACATGTATTTAAAAAAAACTAGGTAAGTACGAAGTTAAAGGTATGAATGTATATATCGAGCCTCTTATTGAAGAGCTACTTTACTTATGGGATGGAATCACTATGTATGTTGACTCTAGGCCAATAGGGGAAATAGAATTTCAATTTCATGGAATACTTGTATGGACAATTCATGATATACTAGGGCTAACAAATTTTTGTGGTATGTGAAGATAACTTTATGAATATATCCTACTTGTTTTTTGAATGAAGATAACTTTATGAATGTATATTGCATGCTTTTTCAATTTTCCCTTCACACACACACACACACACACATTCCAAATGGAAAATATGATTCATTCAAAAATGAATGAACATGAACTTTCTGAAAAAGGACTTACATCCATATATTTACAACTTTACATCATATAAATTTATTTTTATATTACATATACATTGTATTTACATACTTCATGATTAAACAAAGAACAAATATATCTTTCATTTCCATATTCAGAATTTCCTTTTGTTGGTTACAAAAATAATGTACTCTCCCTGGAGTCTTAAACATCGAGTCTCTCTTTGAGTTGTTCAAAATCTAATTTCCTTGGATGTAACAACATAGTGTCTTTAGATAACTGAGCAAATTTAGTATTCAATTTCCTGTATACATGAACTAAGGTGATAAAAGATAATTATTCCATTTGTCTTCAAATTGATCTTAAAAGATGGAGCTTTGATTTGAATTTTGTTGTTTACATGGTCAATGGCAATCTTGGAATCTCCATAAAGATGAAGAAAATATATATTCCTAGATATATCCACCATCGATACTGAATGGATAGTTGCAATTTCATCCTTGATGTTATAGCAATGTACAAGGGCATGTCTTATCTTTATCAAGTGATTTTCTGCAAGGAGTAGGATGCCCCCAGATCCACCCATGGGAGGATCTCCTTAAATTTCTCCATAAAATAAATCCCAAGGTGGCGATCTATTTATAATTTGAGGAACTAGAATGTGTTGTTTTCTTAATTTTTCATTTGATTTGTGTTCCTTTGTTCGCTGCAAAACAAGGGCCACTATCACTTCTGCTAGAATCATACGGTTTTGAAAAATTGTTGTATTGCATGCCCACCAAATTCCATAAATGAAAGAACAGGGGAAAGCGTCCTAAGGATGTACCAATGGATTTTTCCATCACATGAGGAAAATATGATCTCGCGATGCTCCAATTTGTACAGATGAGGCTTTAAGATCTTTTGCCACAATTTTCCAAACCACCACTGCATATGAGAAAAATATAAACAAATGAGAGAAATATTCTTCATTCATCTAGCATAACACACACCAGCTCGAACCTTTCCAACCCCATTTTAATAAATTGTCCCAAGTTATCAGTTTATTGCTTAGAGATAGCCACAGGGTAATTCTGGCTTTTAACAACCTTGATGCCTTCCAAACCACAATCTACCACCACTCTCTGACACCATTAAAAGACTCTATGGACCTATATTCATATCCAAGTTTCACAATGAAATATCCTATAGAACTGTTCCTGGAACAAACTATTTTGTCAGGCTGTCACGTCCCCATCCCTCAATCCGACCAATAGAAGGAGACATGAACTAATTCGGGCTCTCCAAATTTCTCCCAATAACCATAATTACAAATTTCATAGCAATAAAAAGGTGTGTACAGGTGTAACATCAACATACACAGTGAAAATAAATATCTAAACAAACATATAGATTGCATATGCAAGCTTAATCACTGCGGGCATACAAATAAATATCATTACACATCATAAAAAAAAAATACTTATTTTAAAAAAAATATATCCAATAAACTTGTTAGGTAAGAGTGATTTTCCCCACAATCGTAGGAAATTTATCTATCATATACTATTTATGCCCTCATAGGCCACCCCAAGTTGGGCTATGAGGCCACCAGGGTGAAGGAAGCACTTACAAGATTCTCTCTCTCAGCCCGCATCCCCTTCTACTCACCCTGCTTATCCAAAACTCATACAGAGATGTCACTCAAACCTCACAACCATTGCACTCCTTCCAAATTCCCCACACAACACAAGGAATGAACTCATATTCACTGATCCACAGATCCCTTAGGGAGTGCTTACCGGTGTGTGCAGTAAGAGCCCAATCTATTGTATGCTGTTAGAGAACCTCCTGTAGTGTTAATGTTAGGATTAATTAATCATGCTTTTACCCACATAAGTCGATTTGATTTATTTATCCTATATTGGGAGGTCATAATCATCCACCAGTGCATAGGGGACACACCTAAGGGTCATATTCCACTTATTACATCTAATTTCATAAGTTTAGGATCCCTAGGGACCAATCCCTACATTATAGGATCCCACTATGAGTGCCTCCAACAGTCACCTTCAGTTGGATGTGGTAGGTAATTAGTCATGCTTAGTTATTCTTTAGTTACAATTAGTAAGATCATAGTTAGTTAGATTAGCGCCATTTTGCATGATTCATGGGAGTGTAGGCACCTTTATTCACCTACCCTCACCTACCATCATCAGTTAATTGATTGTAGACTGATTTGGTTATCTAAAGTTAACTAGTGATCTCCAGTTGTGATTACTACCACTATGAGTTATCTAACCAGTAAGTTTGAGTTGGTGAATGTGAATATTATACACAATATTTGAATTCTATTTATTGTACTACCATTAAATTACTAATTAATTATTGAAGATTAATGTTATGATAATATGAGCAATACTTGTCATATCTGTGTGAAATTTTTGTTATGAATTCGTTGTTCAGTTTACATTGATTTGATAATTCCACTGCATATTGGTTTTCAGATATCTCTCATTTTGGCTTGTAGATCTATGGTTCATGAAATTTAACATGGTATCAAAGCCTATGTTCATGCCAACAACAAACCTTTGAGACCTCCATGCTTGCACCAAAATAAGTTGAGTTTCGACATAATTCCTAGAAGCACTGCATTGCTCCCTCTAGAGTCTATCCAAAGAAATCTATCCAGGTGTGACAGACTTTGAAAAAGTGCACCTATCAATATTGAAAGGTTTGAACTGACAAATTTTTGCGAATTGAAGTTTATTTTGTAGTGATTTTGCAAGTACCTACATGTTTTTTGAAGAGTTGTTGATCAGCATACAATGAAATGGAGAATTCAGCTCCTCTTTCACCCACGATCCTTACACCCTTCAATTACATTGATTGGAGGGAAATATGCATATAGCCTTTTGCAACAAAGGCATGTTTAGGATGAAAATGGGAAGAGAAGGCGAGCCACAATAGTATGTTTAGAAATCCAAGTTTCTGAATCGGCTAGATGAATCCTTCAGCTTTATGTGCATCCACATCTCCAGGGATCTGTTGTTTCACCTTGAGGGACTCAAAAATCCGAAGGAAATATGGGACAAGATTGAATCTTTGTTTGGAAAAAAATATGAGCTTAGAGGACATATTCTGGAGAATGAACTCATTGCACTCCATCCCAGCAACTTGAGACATTTCAACAGTTCTTCTTGAAATACGAAGCACTAGTCTTATAATGCAAGCAATGTAAGATAGAGAGGAAGGATGACTGAGTTGTGCTATCAATTCTAAGAAAGATTGGCTCATAAGTCTCATCCTTTGTATCCACATTCCACTCTGGAATATTATCCATCCCAAATTGGTAAATTCCTTCTCTAGATGCATTTGGAAAGTCATTCATCCAGGAGAAAGACAAATTGATTTAGATGGGAGTGCTCAATGCCTCCAAGAATCAGGCTCTCTTAGCTAGAGACACTGGGAATGCACAAGATAAAGGGAAGAAAAGAGGAAAGGAGAATAAAAATGCTGATTTTAAGGAAAATGATGAGCATAACCCTTTCTATGTAGTCTCAGGTTCCAAGAATAATAAGAACAAGAAAGTTGAGAAAGCTCAATGCTCCTACTGTATGAGAGGCTTTCATCTAGAAATTCATTGTATGAAGAATACCATTGATAAAATGGAAAAAAATCCTTGAGCGGCACAATATTTCCCTTCCTTAAGGTGCAAGGAAGACTAAATATGGATAAAAGTCTGAAGATCATGATGAGAGATGCCATGCACTGAAGACTAGCTGTTCAAAAACACATGCCTTCCTCATTGATTCAGGAGCCTCCAATCATATGGTTGCATACAGGGAATCATTCTCTTCATTACAAACTACTGATGGTTCGAGTATTCACATGGGTGATGATACCCAAACTTGAGATTAAGGAAAGGGTTCTATCAAGTTAAAACATGGAGTGTTCATAAATGTACTCTATGTGCCCTCTTTAGCTGCTAATTTGTTATCGGTATGCCAGATGACACATACTGGCCTAACAAAGTGAGTAGTATTTGGTGCTAACTCAGTGGATATAACATATATATCAACTGCGAATATTATATCTAAGGTTCTTGCAAACCATGCCTCCAAGGCAGATGAATTCTCACACTTTCTGCCATACTAAGATCCAGTACAATATCAACTGCCATTTGAAAGGGGAGGTAAAAACATTCTATCTACACCTTTTTTAATTGATATATTTTCTAAATTTTCATATTCAGAAGATGAGGAACAAGATCAAAATGATATTGATATTGAGATTGAGCCTCAATAGAATCTAGATCCAGATCCAGCGAGAAATAAGGAATGTTGTTGGATATCCATATGAAAAAAGAATAATGAGGTCCTAGTATCAGAATGAACATGTTGCGCTCTGTCATTCATTTTCACTTCCTTTAGTGAGGTGCAATAAGATTCCTGAGAGATGTTACTTGATGGTAAGGACCGATCCACAATCCGACCCACTGAAGAACAAATTGGATCAAGCCATTATTCCTCCAGAAAGAAGAGACAAAGGAAATATTCCTTCTCCTATCTATCATTATATTGGAAGAAAAAGGAAAAGTTCACATGCACAGTCCCATGATGTTGGTGCATAGAAGAACCAAGAGTCTACATTACTGCTCCACAGAGTTACAAATTGCAACAATTTTTTCACAAGTTTTTGCTCAAAGAGGAAATTTGTCTCTTAAGCATAGCTTGCTTCCTGATTTCCTTCTTCTTTTAAGGGGGGGGGGGGTGTTCCCATGAGTTTTTCCCCATTTTATTTGTTTATTAAGAAGTATTTTATTTCATTTATATTGTATGGGTAACTTATTGGCCTAGTTTCCAGGTCCCAAGTTGTCCAAATCTAGCATTAAGGGGGGTGTTAGAATTAATTAATCCTCCCTTTAGCCACATAAGTCTATTTGATTTATTTATCCTCTCTTAGGAGGTCATCATCATCCACTAGTGAATGAGGGACACACCTAAGGGTCATATGCCACTTATTGCATATGATTGCATAAGTTTAGGAGCCCTAGGGACCAATCCATACATTATAGGATCCCACTTTGAGTGCCTCCAGCAGTCACCTTCAGTTGGATGTGGTAGGTAATTAGTCACGAATCAGTTATGTTTCAGTTACAATAAGTTAGATTGCAGTCAGTTAGATTAGCACTGGTTTGCATGATTCATGAGAGTGTAGGCACCATTATTCACCTACCCTCACCTACCATCGTTAGTTAACTGATTGTAGACTGATTTGGTTATTTAGAGTTAACTAGTGAGCTCCAGTTGTGATTATTTACACTATGAGCTAGCTAACCAGTTAGTTTGAGTTGGTGAATTCGAATCTTATCCACAGTATTCGAATTCCATTTATTGTACTACCATTGTATTACTGCTTAATTAATGAAGATTAATGTTATGATAATTTGAGCAATGCTTGTCCGATTTGTGTGAAATTTCTGTCATGAATCAATTGTTCAATTTACCTTGATTTGATAATTCCACTGCATACTTATTTTCAGATAGCTCTCATTTTGGCTTGTATATCTATGGTTCATGAAATTTAATAGTTAATTATGTCTTCTCAATCATTCATAGGTGGCATAACTCAATGGGTAAAGGCTCCTATCTACCCAACCTCGTTGCTCACTTACAACCATCAATCTTCCCTTTCCAAAATTCATCTTTGACTATAAATTCTAATTTATGGGTTCACCACAATCTGGTAATGGGAATGAAAAACAATAGGAAACTCTACATAGTGTAGGAAAACATGCATGAGAGAATCATCAAAAGAGTGATGAATCCAAGGGATAATACATGATGGTGAAAATACAATCGACATAGCTTCTAACCGTACAAGAAAATGACTACTGACAATAGACATAACTATCACAATCAACATGCTTCAATAACTACATGAAGTGAATTTTCCCACCAATCTCACACATGCATTCAATGATTAGGTTTAATAGTAAAAAGGAATTTAGTGGCTCCTTTCAAGCACATGGAATATTTTGGATGAGTTCTAAGGTCGAAACTTGGAAATATATTATTTAGTTTCCCCATAATCTCCCCTTCCTCTTCCACTCTGGTGGAATCAGAACCCCTCCAGTGCTCTTTACACGACCATTTTGGACCATTTTATTAATTTCCAACATAATATTTACACATGTTTTGAATTGGAATGATAATCCAATCATATGGTTCAAATAAAAATATACATCGTACATGCCTAGCCATTCACTAGTTGGGCCTTGGCCTTGATCTCTACACTAGTAATTCATGCTAGCATACTATACATCATTTACATAATTTTGGTTAAATACATTCCAAGTGAAAAATGGGGTATTACACAGGCTCATCCTCTTCTAAGTGGATAAAGCAAGAATCCTACATTTTTATAAAAGACGACCTCTCTCAGGTCGCTTTCCCTTTTAAAATAATATCTCTTGAAGTTTTCCAAGTCGTTCTTCCCCTTTCCCACCTAAAAATATTTTTGGCATCAAACAACATGTTTATGTGATGGATTTTAAGAAGATATATAGTGTTATATTAGAGATTGTATTCATTTCTAGCATGAATACAAGCATCTTCACGTATCTGAATGTTTTTTCCATCACCAATTTTCCCTTCCAACCAATCCCCAATCAGAGGGAAGGATTGCAGAAATGATTACCATCCGATTGATCCATTTTTGTGATTCTTGTCTAGACTCCTTATCCAATTGATGATTCAAGAGTT
Source organism: Pseudotsuga menziesii (assembly GCA_001517045.1). Taxonomy (NCBI): domain Eukaryota; kingdom Viridiplantae; phylum Streptophyta; class Pinopsida; order Pinales; family Pinaceae; genus Pseudotsuga; species Pseudotsuga menziesii. The sequence goes on along the minus strand of LPNX010307481.1, from coordinate 1,361,766 downwards.
TGGGAAATACTTTGAAGTCATCACTTTTCCCCAGAGATAATTCATATTCTGAATCAACCTCCACAAGGAATTGGTAGCCAAATATTGGCAAAACAAAACCGAATTTTTATACCCCAACCTTCCAACATCCTTGTCGTATTCCCCTAGAAGTCATAAAGAATTAAGAATGTGATTGATTAATGAGAAATATGAAGGAAGTCAATTGAATACACCCCATTATCCAATTTACAATGTCAATTTCAAAGCCAATCTGCAAGAGAGACAATCTGAGAAAGGTCCAACTTACCCTATTGTATGCTTTGGATAAGTCTAAATTAAGGGAGAGTGTTATGTTTTTTTTCTTGTTAAATAAATGTATTTCATCCGGTGCCAAGGAGACCGCATTGTGAATTTGTCAATTAAACAAGAACCCAAACCATTCCTCATAAAATATCTTACTCAATATTGGTTTTAATCTTTGTGTTATCGTTTTGGCGATAATTTTGTATACATCATTACAACAAGAGATAGGAATGAAGTCCTCAAAGGAAGAAGATTTCTGATTTTTGGGAATTAAGGCTAGAAAGGTGTATTTTATAGATCCTAATACCTTTCCTGGCCATTGGGATTCTCGAACAGTCTTCAACAAATCATCCTTTAGTAAACCATAAAAACCTTGGAGAAATTCAATTGATAACCCATTAGGACCAGGGATATTACCTTTTTGAAAGGAATGCACAAATCTAATAAGCTCTTCTTCTGTAACCTCTCATGCTAGTCCTTCATTCATTTCATAATAAACCAACTTTGAGAACACTATTAGGACATGCATTATTTCCTGAATTGGGAATCCTTCTGTTTCTTTAAATAAGTTCTGGAAATACAGTTTTTCAGCATTTTCCTTCTCCTGAAAAGAGCTAACCAAATTCCCATTGGAATCCTTGATTTTTGGTATTGTGTTTTGTAACAACTTGTCTAGTTGTACTCAAAACCCTCCAAATAGATTTATCATCCAATTGACAATAATTCCATAGCAAAAATATAATTGCCGAATAATTGATAAATTATAAAAGATGATTCTTTACATTGATAATGGAAGTCGTATTAATAGGAATGATTGGTGACTATTCACCAAGAGACGTGTCTCTCAATTGACTTTAACTTGTTAATTATTTATATTTATGTATCTATTATTGTTATTATTTATGTTTGTTACATTTCCTTCCCCTTAAGGGAAGCTTTGTTTAGTGAAGGACTTAACATGTTTTCTTGTTCGTAACATCTTCTCATCTCTCTCTTGAACTTGTAATTCCGACACTTGATGAAACATGGCGATATAATTTTTGAATCCCTGAAATGAAAAAGCTGCATTTGCTGGGGAGTGATCCATTCAATATTTACCTTTATCGGAGTTGATTGTTCGTCACTTTGTTGGATAAATATTCCTATTTCCTGTTTAGGTTGTAGATTTTGTGTTCTTCCGCATATGAAATCATAACTTCCTTGTTTATGTTCATTTTGACCATGTCGTTGGTCAAAATGACTTTTATAATTGGGGTGTCAATAAGGATTTTTGATTGTTAGCTTTTATGTTGGATTGGATTCTTTTTTAATTGTGATGAGGATCAAATTTTTTTTTGTTACTTCTTCATCAGCTTAGAGTCTAGATGCTTCCTTATGGATTTTCGTACTTTGAATCTCCTCTAAATTTTTGTCGTGTGACTTTTTTCGTCTTTTAACTTCTTGATTTGTTCCTCTAATTCTTGATTAAAACTTCTCAGGTGTTGGTTTTCTTCCTCTTTATCCAGTAGTTTTCCTTTGGTGTCTTCGTTTGATTGTTTTGTCTTCTTGGTACTTTTTAACTTTCTATTTTTTCCAATTAATGTCTTGTTATGTTTTTTTAATTGATATATTTATTCAGTGTTATTTGATAATGTGCTTTTGACAGTTGTAATCTCCAATTTTTGCGTATTTTTAGTGTCATTCTCTTTATGATTGAGTTCACTAATTTGTTGTTAAAGACAACAATTCTCTACTTCTAGGCATCTTATTTTTGTCTGAATTTTCTTGATTTTGTCAAATTTCTTCTTGATGAATTTATTCGAATATTTTATTTCTTCTTCTAATTCATTATTGCTTCTATATGGTGAATCGTCATCATTTTTGAAGTTTCTATTTTTTTTCCAAGTTTTGATTGTGACTTTTTAGATGTGAAATTTCCTTATCCTTATCTGATAACATTTTCTAGAGATCTATATTTTGATATTTTAGGGTACGATTCTCCTATTCTGCTAAATGATTTCGGAATTCTTGCTTCATAATCTGGAATTGAAGATCCTTATTGGTCTCTTTTTTTTCTCTAACTTGTCCAATGTTGCTTGTAACTGCAACTTCATTTCTGAATATGTAGGTGCCATCGTTTGCGACCATGTCTTTACTTCAATTTTGTCTTCTTTTATTCGATAAGGGTAGATATAAAAGGAGTAATAATTCCCAATATGGCTCTCTTGTAAATAATATTCCTTTGTCCTTGACTCTTTCAACAAGGAATGATATTCTTGTCTTTTTTTCCTTTTAACAAAAGAATTTGAATTCCTTCCTTAACTATTAAGGAATAATATTGATAATAATTGTTATTAAAGCATAATAATATTATTATAATATATATGGGTATATATATATATATATATATATATATATATAATTTTTGGAGTTAGGGTTTGTGTGTGATATAGAAATGGAGGAATGCAAAGGTCGTGGAGGTAGCGTGGATAAGGTAGGAGTGAGGGAATGGAAGGTGAAGAGTGCATGTGATGGAGGAGAAGGGAGGGATGCAACGAAGTAGTTGGGGTGGGTGCATAGAGGGATGGATGAAGGGAGTTAGTAGCAAAGGGAATAGCATGGTGTGTAGAGGGATGAAGGCAGGGTGGTGCGCGGTGGAGGAGGGGAACGCTTGGTGGAGGAGGTCACGCGGTGGAAGAGGGAGGGGGTGGTGGTAGGCATGGGGACGATGGACGCAGAGATCACACAAGAATATGGGGAAAGTGAGTGGAAGGCAGAGGTAAAGAATGAAACACAATGAGGTGGGGGTGTTGGGAAGAAGGGAAAGCCCAGGTGGCTGGAAGGGGCGTGCAACCTGGAGGGAGGGCGCATGGGAGAGGGCATGTAGGAGGGAACATAATGAGTGGTTGCATATAAAGTTGGGAGATGGAAGGGACAGACGTAGGAAACAAAGAGGAGGGACAATGGATGCGCGTGGGAGTTGGAACAATGTTGGGTGGAGTGAAAAAGAGTGTCAAGGGAGAAAACAGGCGGGGGATTGGAGCAATGAGGGAGTGAGGTAAAAGTGATGAGTAAAATGGTATGGGTTGGTAAAAGTGAGGGAAGAATGGTGTGAGTGGAGGAAGGAAAAAATCCTAACTTCTGGGTCAAAGACCAATAACGTAGAAAAACTCTACTTGAATGGCTAAAAGCCTAGTGAGCACAAGCCTGAGGAAGCGTTGGCTCTGACACCAATGTAATAACATGTCTTGTTGTACTCAAAACCCTCCAAATAGATTTATAATCCAATTGACAATAATTCCATAGTAAAAGTACAATTGTCAAATAATTGATAAATTATAAAAGATGATTCTTTAGATTGATAATGGAAGTCGTATTAATAGGCCTTCTTGACGACTATTCACCAAGAGACGTGTCTCTTAATTGAATTGAATTTATTAATTGTTTATATTTATTTATCTATTATTTTTATTATTTATGTTTGTTACATGTTTACATTCCTCCTAAGAGAATCAAACCTATGTAAGAATTATGTGTTGTTGTTGCCTTCATAAATCCAAATAGCCCTACTTTTTAGTCTCCATAATTTCTCTTTTTTTGCTAGTAACTCTTCCTGCTTCTATTCACATTCTTTCAAAGCCTTCAATTTTTCTTCTAAAATACCCTAGAGTTATTTTGACCATAAATTTCCTTTATTTTAACTTCCAATGCTCTTATTTTCTCTTGTTGTCTTGCATTATAGGTTTTTTCCCACTCTTTTGAGGCCTTCTGTTCTGATAAGACTATGAGAAAATTATTTCATATATGACTCTGAGGAGTTTTATTATAGTGGAAACTAAGCATCCTTTATATGTTTCTGTAATCCTCTTCATTGAGCCATTATGGATTCTACTTAAAGGGAGGAGAAGGATTAGGGTCATCTTTTTCTATGGATATGAGTATTGAAAAATGACATGACAAACCCCCTACCTCTATCCAATATTTGACTGTTAATTATCCAACTACCAGATTCTCAGAGACTAAGAACCTATCAAAACGTTTTGAAATTGCATTTTCTCCACTTCTATTGTTTCTCCAAGCCGGTTATAGTTTTAAGGGATGGACATCGATCAACCCTTTGGGGTCAAAAAGAGAAATGAAGAAATTGTTCATCCCATCCAATCTTGTTAGAGACCCCCAAATATCCATTACAGAAAGGGAGAGATTCATATTTGCACCCATTATAATGTTTTGTGGCTCCAATATCCCTAATGAAAAGGACCCTAAAAAAAACACATGTTTTCAAACGAGTTGTAGACATTATAAATTGAGAAAGAAACTCCTGTAATATTATCTTCCAACACTGTTTTTAACACCTTCTCAAAAATACTAACTAAAACTTCCTTTTGATCATGACTCCAGGTAGTTATCAGTCCTCCTGAGTGTCCGTCTAATTTTATATGTGCAAAGGACCAATATTTCAGCCTAGGTTATAGGATTTCTTAAGCCTTTCCCCTTATACCATTGTTTCCTAAAGTAGGATGACTGAGGGTTTTAAATTTCTTATCATCCTTTTGAGAGCATTTATTTTTTGGGATATCCCTAACCCCCTTGTGTTGAAATACATACTGAGCATCACAAAAACTTTGGATGGGGTTTCCCTACTCTAAGGGCCCTATTTCTTGTTGACTGTTTTCCATATTTAACTTCTAAATCAGCTTGAGTTTTAGCCTTCAAAAATTGTGACTTCCTACTTAAAGTGATCTTTGGGATTGTGTCTCAAGAAACACATCCCCTCATATGAGCATCGTTCTTGATCTTGTGTTATATGTCTTAAGGTTTACCCAAGAGGGAGGATTCTCTTTTATCCTCGGGGAAGATACCGGCTCAGCTCTTTCCACTGATTTAACTAGACTCTCATACACCTTTCCACATAATTTTAGTTTAGGGGGGTGGATGTGAAGACATATTTTATCACCAAAATCTTCTCATTACTTTCTGAACTTATCGACTCTAAATCCTTCTCTTCCAAAGGAGGGAGAGCCTTTATAGAATAGAATTGTGGAGTTTTCGATAAACCAGAAGGATTTATTTAAGTAAGGACACAATATGAAAGGGACTTGGTTACAGAGCATTAGAATTATCGTGGTTGGGAATCAATTTGTTGATAACCTGCTCCTTTGTGACGTCTTTATCAAGTGAAACTATGTCACCTTTTTCCTTTTTGCCACCTTTTCTTACTGATTCTGATGTTCCCGACACTAATTTGTTCACCCATATTTTCTTATGTTTGGAATATCCTGAGAAATTGTTTGGACAATCCTTTATTATATGTATGATTTCCTAGAACCCAAAACATCTGAAAGGGATCTTCCAGTAGTCCAATCTCTGTCTCCATATGCTTCCATGCATTTCCATTTTAATCTCCTCATATAATCCATATCTAATATCCAATTCTACCATAATTTTAGCATAATGTCTATCTACTTTATGCTCCCAATTGTCTTCCAAGTAAATTAGCCTTCCAAGCTTCCTACCAATTGCTTTGAACACTTTTTTCTACCAGAATATCATGGGAAGTCCTCACAATATTACCTAGACTTGTTGCAAGTTCTGACGTTCCTTGATAGCATCAAAGTAGACCTGCCACCTTTTTAGAATTAAACCAGATGGCAACCACTTCCAGTTTATTTCCAACATCTTTTGGCTATCATCCTCATAATTTACCTTGAACATGATTCACCCTCTCAACATTATGTGAAATTGTGGGACCTGATAAAGTATAGTTTTCTAGTTCGACTCCATCCAATTACTTAACACAAATTCTCCTATTAATTTTCCACATAAGGATACTACCAGTGCACAGTTAAGGTATTCCAGAACTTCTTCAAGTCCTATTTCTCTTCCTACTGATTAAAAAATATCCTCCTTTTTAGCACGGGCTCCTTGTTTTCTTAATAATACATGATTTACAAAAGTCTTGGACATACCACCAACATTACTATCTTTTGTGGGAGACACGTGTAATCTAGAATTCGTCATTGGTTTGAGCAAGGGAGAAGTCTTTTCTATCTGTGTTGTGTCTTCTCCTTTATTGTTTCATTTAATTTCATGATTAGAGCATAAAATAGGGATCATAGGAAAGGGACTATCATAGTTGACTTCGTCAATTATCATCTTATCGTGAAGTTCCTCAACAACCATATGGATAACTTAAGTGACAATTCGACACCCAAATAAAAGATGATGCAATAAGAAAGAGAAGACATAAAGATCACGATATTCACATATTTGGACCTTCATAACTTCTATCTTTAAAAATAGGTTTCTGTCAACAGGGGGAAGAATGGTTCTTCTCAAAATGGTCACTCAAATCATTCATGTTTATTGGGAACATATAGCATATATTCCCAAAGGGATCCTCCACAAAATTCATAATAAGTTCTTCTCTTTCCTGTGGACCACAAGTTGAAGGAATCCCTCTTGTTAATTGGAAAATAATGGCCAATTTAAAGGATCTGGGATGGTGGGGTATAAAAAATCCCTTTTTGTTCTGTTAATATCTGGCATCCAAGTCTCTATGGAGGTTGATAAAAAATCCTACTTCTTTACAGGGAAAAGTCATGGTGTCGAAGTATTGTCCACACTCCTCCATCTTAGATTGGATAACGAATCAATAAAAATATTATAAAAAAAGTTCCATTGGTTGGAAATCCTTCGTGCTCTCCTTTCCTTTGATTGGTGATTAGTTGGCATGGGAAGAAAATATGGATTGGGGAAGATCCTTGGATCGGAGTAGGTAAAAGATTCAAAGTCTCCATTGCAACTTTAGAAAATCTCAAAAACAACCAAACAAGAAACTTAAATGACGTCAAATCCCATAATTCTCCTGAAGAAGGGAAAAACAATATGGAAAAACGTTGGAAAACTAATACTGGAAGGTGATTCAGTAGTAGAATGGGAGTCATTCACGAACCTACTAGAATCATGCTACATACTCTTAGAGGAAGATGATGAGGACATACTGGTTTGGTCAAAAAACACAGCCACATGGTATTTTACTGCGAAACATGGGTATGACATGATGGCCAAAGAATCCTTCAATGGTGACAAAGAGTGGTGATGGAATGTTGTATAGAAGGAAACATTATCATTAAAATCCAAGATCACCTTGTGGATTTCCCACAACAATAAATTAATAACTTTGGAAAACCTCTTGAAAAGAGGATGGAAAGGCCCAAGCTGATGCATCTTATGCCATTAAAATGAGGAAACATGCTCTCACATTTTCATTTTTTGTCACTATGCAGTGTCAGTTTGGAAGGATGCCTCCACTGAACTAAAATATCAGGGTTCACATGAAGGTTTATCTCTGGAAAAAAAATTATGTGTGGTGGATAGATAGATTTGTATGTCACTACAATTCCTTACCTTCCTCATTCATTTAAAAAATTTAGTGGGCTCGCAACACAACCATTTTCCACAACCTTCTCATCCCTAAAGAGGTAATGACTGGACTTATTGTGCAGTGGAAAAAGGAACACAAAGCTAAGGAAACAACAAAAAATCCTCGGATATTGGCTCCCCCTACCATTGAAAAATATTTTCCATGGGATTTTATGATGGTGCAAGTCAAGTATATCTCCCTTTGGGAGGATCTGGAGGAGTATCATATCTTGTCGAGAATCACAAATTTCTAATAAAATATGCGTAAGGGACCTGTTCAAGCAGTAAAGAATAACTTGTTGCTATGCATTTATTTTTGAAATTTGCAATTAGCAGGAATGTAAAGTTTCTTCATCTATTTGGAGACTCAAAGATGGTAATTGATTAGGCAAAAAAAAATCAAATCAAAGCACCACACCATCAACGAATCCTTTGTGACATCAGAAGGTTCATTGATACATTCTCTTTTTTCTCTATAACTCTTGTAAATAGGAAACTAAATACAAAAGCTGATCTATGAAAAAATGCACTACTCTTGGTGCCACGGAATATAGAGATTGAAAAATTTCTAGATGGCAAGCATATGTAAATAAAAAAGTATTTTTATGAAGAGTATAAGAAGGCATGGTGATATGTAATCTCTTTCTGAAGAAAACTAAATGTAACTATGAATGTAAGTCCCATGAGGACAATTCATGATCATTCTTCTTGAATGATTGATATTTTCCATTTGGAATATATATATATATCTTGTAGGTATTCAAACAAAGGGTAAATTTGCATGTCCAGTTTGTGGTCCTAATATAAAATATTGTCGTTCAATAATTTTAGGAAAGGAGGTGTTTGATGAGTATAGGCACTTCATCTAAGAACCATAGGTTCCAACCACTAAAAACATCTTTTCAATTGGAAAGAAGAGACTATATTAAAACCATGAAGAATACACCCCACATATAGAAGGTGGAATATGATAGAAATCATCAAGATATAGAAATTGTCTATGTGTCATATATGTATTATTGTTTGTAATATTTATTTTTATTGCATTCGGTTTACCGTATTTGACAATTATTTTTGTAATTTATTTTATGATTCATGGATATCATTAAGGTATTAATGGCATTCCACGAGGAATGAAAATTTATCCCATACAATTTAGTAAGTTGACCTATTATGAGGAGCTACAAATAGTTCATTTGTTTGATACAATGCATATCAGGAAGAATGTAACAAAAATGTTGTGGAGAATCTTAGATGGTAGGCATGACAAAGAAATATTGCCAAAATTTGTAGCGACATTCAAGAAGCCAATAATGAATTGCAAAGTGTGATTAATTCAAATAGAAATGGAGACTGGAACAACCTTCCATGCTTACTTACAGTGCGACAAAGAAATTTTGTAAAAGAGTTCATTCGAAACATTAAGTTTCCCATAGGATTTCCTTCAAATATAAACAATATATTAACAAAGAAGGGCGAATTTAGTGGGGTAAAAACTCATGATATGCATACCTTCATTAAGGTAATTATTTGGGTATATATATTTATATATTGGTATACATTTTTTTTTGTATTTTTTGTCTATTTTGGAAACACATAATGATTCATTTTTATGGTTACAATATGTATTACCTTTGTCTTTCCTAGATAACCTTTAAAACAACGTCAAACAAATTATATATGATCTTGTAAAATATGAGTGTTATCAACCCGAATGGCACTTCTCCATCCGAGTGCCGACATTTCCTATGTTGGTGCACAAAATGACATTTATGGATTGAAGGTTGCCTAAAACACTATAGATGGGCATGTTCTGAAATACATTCATTATCCATCCAGCTTGCCATTTTTACCTTTGAATATGTCAATTGTTGTACGCGCCTTTGCCTATATGAAACCCGCGTGCATACGTGACTTTTCCTACAACATGTCACGTATTATACACGAGTATTTGTAATTGCAACCCACGTATAGATCTGTACGTGGGCTTCCCTTAGAGAAACTCGCGTGTCATACGCGGGTTGCCAGTATTAATACCCGCGTATGCTTTCCTTTGACATTAAAAATAATAAATCATGATTATTTGAGATTTGTTAAGCCCTTAACTATAACCATCTTAACTGTCTCAACCTCCTCAACCCTCGAAACTGCCTTATTTCACTAAGTATAAATAAAGGCCTTGGGGAGGGTATTAATGGAATCATACTTAAAGAGCAAAGTTATGTTGGTGGTGTCTATTCAGAAGTCTTTGGAGCAGTAGAACTCAGAATCCTTTGGTTGCAGAGGAGTCCTTGTCTCAGGCGTTGGGTTGTAATCTTAACTCATTCACTATTGTTAATAAAGAGAATCCTTATTCTAAATGTGTTTTGAATGCATTTCATGTATCATGGTTTGATGAATATTTATGATTAAGCACTCTATATAATGTTTATCTAACCTATCCTATATACATGTATAAGCTTTCATATGGAGTATTTTCTCTTTACAGGTGAAGGAGAAACATCCCTGAAAGCTTTGGAGGAGAAGCAGAGCGGAAGAAGATAAAGCTAGGATCAACCTTCGTGAATTGGGTGAGTCTATCCTATCTTCTTGTTTCCTTTCTGTACTTTAAAGTTGATTGCCTGCAAGTCTTAAGAGTATGTTGGTAACCCTAGACCTTCAGTTATAAGGTGTTTATCCCTGAATAATAGAACTGGTGACTTTGCTGGGGAGCCTAGATTGCTATAGTTTATTTCTGTTATCCTTGACCAGTCTTTGCCTTGAGTTTGTGTGTGGTATTTTTTCCTAGTTCATGTTTTCCATAGTGTTTGAAGGCCTTGTGGATTTTCCTTCTTTTTGAGAAAAATTTTGTACCTGTACATGGGTTTCTCTCATACACAGTCGCGTATAGAGGCCTGCATATGTGGGTTTCTCTCTAGGACAGTCGCGTACAGTACGCGAGTTGCCCTTCTACACAGTCGCGTACAAGCCTGGAAATAGGGATTTTTGGGCTAGGGTTTTCTTGTCCCTGTCCTTTTGTGATTCCTGTTTGTTATTTGGCTTTCTTTATGAACACTGTGCTATTATTCTGATGACCTTGGTGGCCACACCTTGTGCTTTCTTGAAAATCCCTTGAGTCTCTTTTGTTTGGCTTGTCTTCTATTTGCATTTTGAAGTAGGTTTTCCTGTTTGGGTTATAGGATGAAGTGTTTTGTCCGAATCAGTGATCAGGGTTTTGGGCAATGTTTTTCCCAGTCTATATTTGGATAGTGATTGATTTTCCACTTACCTTTGAGTGTTTTCAGTGATTTCTTATCATTGTAGCCACCCAAGCTAAGGTTCCAAGTCTTCCTTGGTTGGTTGATTCTTGGTTTTATTAATCTGTTTACTTTAGTTTGTTTGTTTTATACAGTTGATTTGATCCAAATATACTCAAGTATAGTGCATTTTAGGTGCATAGTAGTGTTTGAGCATTTTAAAAAGTGAAAAGAAAAACGTTTTCAAGCTTTTTGCATTTGTTTTTGCATAAGTAGTTTTCATTTCAGTTTTAAAATATAATCTCAAAAATTACAAAAAATATAGTTTTAATTTTCTTTTGCATTTATAAAAGAAAAAGAAAAACACATGTTTGCTTTATATGCATGCAGATTAGTTTATTAGTCTAGATTGCATGGCATATCATTGTGTTGAAAAAAAAAAATCAAAAAGAATTTGTTCTTTTGTGGCTTTCAAGTTTCTATTTGAAAAATAAAGAGAATAGTTTTTGCTTTTTGCATTTCATATCTCTTTGCTTAGTCATTTTGTTTCAACTTTGAGTCAAACCACCACATAAGTTTCACGCCATTTACCCTCTGACTAAAAACAACCCTTCAAATAAACGATATAATTTAAAAATTATTAGTAAGTTTTATTTTATAGGGTCATACACCAACTAGCTCAAGCTAGACTTGTGGGATAGGGAGTTTAAACTCCCCACAAGTGTTTAAATTTTAGACGTAGTTGGCCAATCACTAGGTAAACCATTTTCTACATTGATTGTATCTGGGAAGCTCCTCTCAAACAGGAGTTAAGCACGAGGCCGCGTGGAGACTTGGATCGAGGAGATAACCCTCTGATTCCTTGTCAAAGCGTAGACCAAGGTTTTTACGCATCTGGGGATTCTGTCTTATACAGGGTTTCGGGATTTGCTACCCTGCCCATGCGTATGAACCAGGCTTGTGACTGTCAATATAGTTAAGGTAGCCTTTAGTCTCTTTGACATTTAGGGTTCATACACAGGTACACTAGAAGGCTATTTCTGGTTGACCTTGGACGGGATTGGAAGGTAACCCCGATAGAAGGTGTGCGAGGGCGATGGGTGATTCCTCCGCTTGTGCCTAAGAACATATATAGGGACACCAAGTAACTATCTATCAGCTTTCTTTTGGAAAGCGTATCTTATACATGTTTGTCTGTTTGGCTTTAGGAATTTTTAGTGAGTGTTGTGTGGTTTGTCTGTACTTAGTGTGCCTTTAGGTGTGTGCTTTGTAATTTTGGTTTCCTATCAACCTCATAATTTGTCTCCTAGTTTGAAACTATGGCTAACACCCCTTCAAACACCAACCAAGAGATCCCCATGCTGGGAAATCCTTGTACTATTCCTCTCATGGGGAATGTTGGTGTTCCCTTGATGGCCACCTCAAATCTACCTGGATTCACCCTAGGGCTACCGGTGTGGTTGTTTTCCACTCCAACCATCTTGAATGCTCCTGATGCTTCTCAAGTAAGCTCCTTATATCAAGGGCATCAAAACACTGCTTCCCCTTCACCTGTAGTTGATTCTCCTCCTCCTTCTACCTCATGCGGTGAATGTACTGATACTAGTAACCGACAGTCTAAAAGGAGTAAAAGAAGAAGGAATAGGAAGAAGGAACATAAGCAAGGGGGCACCCGTTCAACCTCTGCAAGTCAAGTTGAACCTCACCAACCAGCCTCTGCAGTTCATGCTGGGGGCACCTATCCAACCTCTGCAGGTCATGTTGGATCTAAGCACTCAACCTTTGGAAGTCAAGTTGATCTTCACCATCCAGCATCTGTTGATCAGGCTGGTGGGATCCTTCCAACCTTTCCAGGTCACGTTGGATCCAGTCACTCAGCATCTATAGTTCATGCTGAGGGCACCCATTCAACCTTTGATGTTCAAGTTGAACCTCCCCATCCAACCTCTGCAAGTCATGTTGGATCCATCCACCCAACCTTTGCAAGTCATGTTGGATCCATCCACCCAACCTCTGCAGTTCATGCCAGGGGCACACACTCAACTGCTGCAAAGCATGTTGATCCTAACCATTCAACCTCTGTTGTTCATGCTGGTGGTGATCGTCCAACCTATGTAGGTCATGTTGGACCCAGTCTCTCAGCCTCTGCAGGTCATGCTGGGGGCAGTCTCTCAGCCTCTATGGTTCATGCTGAAGATAATCCGTCAGCCACTGCGAGTCATGTTGACACTGTTGAAAAAACTATCAGTTCAAAACACAAGCCCAAGTTTCCTTGTAAGCTTTGTGAGGGAGACCACCTTACTTATAAATTCCCTTCTATCGCGGAGGTGCGAAGAGTTTGGTTTCATGGTCATCCTATTTTTGAACATTCTGAAGCTTTTCAAAAACCAACCTCTCTTAGTCAGGTTGGACCCAGTCACCCAGCCTCTAGTGTTCATGTTGGGGGCAAACTCTCAGCCTCTGTAGGTCATGCTAAGAGCAAACAGTCAGCCACTGCTAGTCATGTTGACACCATTGAGAAAACTGGTCATTCGAAGTGCAAACTTAAGTTCCCTTGTAAGGTATGTGAGGGAAATCATCTTACTCACCAGTTCCCTCCTATCGCAGAGGTGCGAAGAGTGTAGTCTGAGACTCAAGAATTTCCTTCTCCTGAATAAGCTATAGTTTCTCAATAGCCTACTCAACCTTCGGTTGATCAAGTGGTCAAACAAATCTCAATTTTGGTCGATCCCACTCTTCTTTCGAAGAGTGATCCTGATGTGATTGAACCAATGTCATATTTGGTCAATCCCACTCTCCCTTCAGAGAGTGACTTTCACGAAGTGGTTGAATCGATTCCATTGTCGATCAATCCCACTCTTCCTTTGGAGAGTGAAGTGTCTGCTAGTCACATTTTCTTCACTGCCAGTTCAGAACTTACTGAATAAGGGGGCACTGAACTTGCTTCAGATCAACCCCCACCAAGCTCTCGGATTGCTTCCTTTGATTGGGATAGCCTAGTTGAGCCGTGCCTTCCTTTTGATGCACCTTTCCAGATAAAGGTCAAAGTTGAATCATATACGATTTCTCATTGTATTGTTGATGAAGGAGCCTCAGTTAGTATTTTGTCTGCTCATGCTTGGCAAGGCATGGGATCTCCCAGCCTTGTGTCGACTTCTAGTCAGTTACTGGCGTTTGATAGAAGAACTAGTAGAGCCTTGGGAATTCTTACTCAAACACCTATTACTTTGGGTGGGAAGATCGTCTTAGTTGACTTTATGGTGATAGAAGACCCCTTGGACTTTAATATGCTCCTTGGACGTGATTATGTCTAAGCCATGCAAGATGTGGTGTCAACATTCTTTCATGTGATGTACTTTAATCATGGTGAAGAAATTGTCACTATCGATCAGTTGTATTTTCTTGATCCTTCTCCCGACCCAACTAGAGACCGGGTCTTTCCTTTATTGATTCCCAGTGTTTCTATAGACACTACCCCGCCACAGGTGAACTATGTGGCCTCTTGTCCTTTGTGTTCAATTGCTACTAAGAAGCAACCTCTATTTTCATGCTTACCTTCTCGGGACTTGGTCCCAGCAGTTGACCAGGCGAGTCATCCTATACAGACTGTGGGGCCTAATCTCCACTCTGTTGATCCATTTGAAAGTTTAGACATGTTTCCTATCTCGGATGATCTCCTTCCTTTGGATAAAGTCTTCCTAGAGTCTTTGATACAGTCTGACCTTCTTTTGGATGTTGGTTCAATTGTGACTAAGTCTAACCTTGATTTTCTTAGTAAGCCTGATTTTCCCATGGATCGGTCTTCTTATGTTGGTCTTGTTGAGTTTTTGGACTCTCCCTTTGAACATCAAGTCAGTGATCCTGACGAGTTTGATTTTTCTTATGAATTTTTCAACTCTTGTGATATTGAGTTTGTTCCTGCAGACTCTATATCCCTTGTTTATTTTTGCTCTCCTTCTGAGGTCGATCTTATTGATTATAAACCCTCGGATATTGGCACTATAGAGTCCTCTTTTGTTGATTCTTCCTTGACTACATCTTTTGTAGAAGATAGCAAAGCCACATGTGTTTCTGCCAAAGTGACCTGCATTAGATCGTTTCTTCTGAATATGATCTTGATGTTGTTGTTTATTGGATACAGGATCTTTAGTTGGATTCACAACTGTTTAATGGCCTTGTCTTGTTATTCAATATGTAACTGCATTTGCATGTGCCCTGCTCACTTGAGCTTGATGTCGGCTTCCATGATTTTATCTCGTTGTATAAGCCCTCATCTTTGTTCTCATCGTCGCTAAGCCTTGTACCATTTTTCATTTGCAACTTGACACCCTTTACCTTGAGGAGACGTTCCCCAAGTGTCTTTATCCTGCTCATGGTCCTTGCATTATGCATAGGTTTGTTCCTCGTGCTTGGAACTAGTTTCGCTCGCCCCCGACACTCGTCTCCTCGCATTTAGAGCATTCTTTCTGCTTTCCCTCAAGCTCGTTAAAAACAGTAAGGAGGCCGCGAGTTGACTTTTCTGGACTCGTTAAAAATTCATGGGAAAGATATGGAGTTTCTTTAGGCCCAGGTCTGACTCCTTCAAAACAGACTTGACTGCCGAGTTAACTTGTCCATTCAAGCTCGTTAAGAATATGTGAATTGGCATCCACATTGGTGGTAGGTTATCTCTTTCTCGGACCATGCAGAATAATATGAGAAAGGATCCCTCTCTTTTCTATTTTGAATTGAGAAGAGTATTCTTAGGCATAGGTTTATCACTTTTCTGGACTTGAGGGACTAAATTTATGGAAAAGGAACCCCCAGTATGAGCTTAGTTTTCTCTTTTTCATGCTCTGGATCCAAACATGAAAAATATTCTGAGTGTACTTTATGTCTTTGTCATGCTCTAAACCCTAAAGAACAAAGCATCAAGTTTATTGTTGTAAGCCCCATTTCTCGTAATCAAATGGATCTTTCCTAGTGATCTTGCCTTCCTTCACACTCGTAAAACTTAGGCTATATGTTGCTTTTGAAGGAGCATTGGGTAGGTGGTAATTTAACCTTTTTCGGACCTTCTCGACTAAGTACAAAAAAGGTGCGCCTTTTCTTCTTCGAAATTTAAGAGAGTTCTTCTGTGGTTTGTTTTATACTTTTTCGGCCTCAGGAGACTAAATTGGACGAAAAAGGACCCCCCTGGAGTCTTCTTTGGAGTTTTCAGACTCTCTAAACTATGAAAACACCGTTGAGTATGTACTAGTTCGGGCTCATTAAATCCACGAATCAGTGACACTATCAAGCATTATTTTCTCTTCTCTTCAAGCTTGTTAAAAAATGAAGAGAGATCTAAGTTAAATTTCCTGGACTCATTAAAATTTAACAGGGAAGGTAAGGAATAAGTTTTCTCTTGTTTTCAGTAAGTGGCAGCATGTCATCCTTGAACATAGCACTCTCCATTTTTTTCGATACCCATGTCTCAGTGTTCACTTTCAGTTCAGCTATTACTTCGAGTTTATTACTCCTCCTCTTGTCTGTTATATCTAGGGAATATGATCATGTCTCCTACATGATAGATAAGTCTAGTTGTTCTATCTATAATGTTAAACACTGCCTTAGGTCATCTCTGTGTCATGCTCACTGTTCAAGGACTCAACCCAATGTTTGACTTTTACCCTAATCCCATCATTGTTATATCTGTTATCTATTGTGTCTCCCTTCTTTTGCCCAATTCCTAGTCACTCTTGTGATCCATTGGAGGATCTATTGCCTTCCTTATCACAGCATGGTTCTGCTTCAGTATTTCCTGATGACGAAGACCTAGAGTTTTGACGATAGTACCTCAAGATTCACTTTTATCATTGGTGAATTCCTTTGATTCAGTTGTCGATTATCACCTATTGATTGACAAACTGTTGAATCCTTTCCATGTTCGACTTCAGCTTACATTTATTCACATGGCTTGGATTGTACTGGTTCTTTAGGATTTTTTATGAAGACCTTAGTTCCTCACCTATGGACTAAGTTGTGCAAGACTATGTTCCATTTATGTACACAACTTCCAGATCTTTGAAGACTCATCATTATTGTATATTGTGGCTTCGATCCACCTTTGTAATATACGTGGTCTTGTACCCGTCTCATATGATGTACTCAAATATTGTAAAGGAGCTAGTGTTCCAGTATATTGAACATAGCATCCTCAAATATGACTTTGTATATGACATTATTATGTATTTGTTTCAGGTACTACCTCTGCTCCATTGGATTTTTGAGTTCTCCAAAGATAAAGATTATAATGTATTTTGGCCATCGCTTCCCTTTGACCTCACACATTAGGGGGCATCTATTATCAACCCGAATGGCACTTCTCCGTTCGAGTGCCGACATTTCCTATGTTGGCACAGAAAAGGACATTTATGGATTGAAGGTTGCCTAAAACACTATAGATGGGCATGTTATGAAATACATTCATTATCCATCCAGCTTTCCATTTTTACCTTTGAATATGTTAATTGTTGTACGCACCTTTTCCTATATGCAACCTGCGTACATATGCAATGTTTCCTACAACATATCGCGTACTGTATGTGAGTATTTGTAATTGCAACCCGCGTAGAGATCTGTACATGGGATTCCCTTAGAGAAACTCGCGAGTCATACGCGGGTTGCCAGTATTAATACCCGCGTACGCTTTCCTTTGACATTAAAAATAATAAATCACGATTATTTGAGATTTGTTAAGCCCTTAACACTAACCATCTTAACTGTCTCAACCTCCTCAACCCTTGAAACTACCTTATTTCACTAAGTATAAATAAATGCCTTGGGGAGGGTATTAATGGAATCATACTTAAAGAGCAAAGTTATGCTGGTGGTGTCTATTCAAAATTCTTTGGAGTAGTAGAACTCAGAATCCTTTGGTTGCAGAGGAGTCCTTGTCTCAGGCGTTGGGTTGTAATCTTAACTCATTCACTATTGTTAATAAAGAGAATCCTTATTCCAAATGTGTTTTGAATGTCTTTCATGTATCATGGTTTGATGAATATTTATGATTAAGCACTCTATATATTGTTTATCTAACCTGTCCTATATACATGTATAAGCTTGCATTTGGAGGATTTTCTCTTTACAAGTGAAGGAGAAACATCCTTGAAAGATTTGGAGGAGAAGCAGAGCGGAAGAAGATAAAGCTAGGATCAACCTTCGTGAATCGGGTGAGTCTATCCTATCTTCTTGTTTCCTTTCTGTACTTTAAAGTTGATTGCTTGCAAGTCTTAAGAGTATGTTGGTAACCCCAGACCTTCAGTTATAAGGTGTTTATTCCTGAACAACAATGAGGTAAGTAGCGATTTATACGCAAAATATTTGTTCAATTTATTTGTGAACTGAATGACATGTGTTTTACTTGTAATGCATATAATGTTTTGTTTTTGTTGAAACATGTGATTTTATTGCATCATTTGTAGATGGTTTCCATCAAAGGAAATTCATAAAGTAGATATAAAGTATTGGAGGAGATAAATTTCTCTCTTAGTGTGTTAAATCCAAAAGTATCTACCTCTGACATTTTTCAATGCATAAGAACATTACCTCATACACCAAATTGACAAGATTGAAATGTGTGGACCTATACGCATAAGGTCAATGTGGATGTTGGAGAGGTTCTTGAAACCATTAAAGGATTTGATTAGACAAAGTGCACATCCTCAGGGTTCTATGGTTGAGGGATATGTGGTATATCAATCCATGGTGTATATTACTCAATTTCTTCATATATTAGCATCAAATATGCAAGTGAATCACATTTGGGATGTGAACTTCATCAAGAAATTTCAAGGGGAGCACCTATTGGGGAAAGGTAGAATGAGTATAGTGAAAGGTAATTATATGGTGGAGATTTATAATACATATGAATTCTATTTTTTGTGTATATCGTACATATTATTGGTATATCATAAATTTTGTCTATATCATACATTTTACCATGGTATATAATTATTGTTGAAATATTTTTTTGGCATATAGTTGGTCGAGAGTGGGATGCTCTACATTTATACATTGCAAACACTCTTTATTGGATGAAGGTATGTATTGAATTATGCACACAATGTTATGGATTGTTATAATGGGAAGGGGTGTCTATGTTGCTTAAAAGAGCTCATATTGATCAAGCCTACCAATCTTACACAGAGGGAAATTGATTTACCATATGGTTTGAAAGATAAACATGCAAGAATGTTAAGTTTTGTTTGCTCATATTGTGTGTTTGGTGTGTTTATTTTCTTTGCGGGATACTTTCCAAGTTATATCAATATGTTTATTAATTGACAATGCATTTTTTACATGTCTATCATATTGCAGTTGAAACACCACAAGGCTATTGGGTGCAATGGTCATACATTTCGAAATAAAAAGTTGGATGAAAAGAGAAAAAATTCTGATTGTGGGATAACAATACTATTTCAGGTCATTAATGTTTCCTTTAGGAGTGAAAGACATCCACAAGTATCTAAAACTAGATACTATGGATATTTGGATGATATACTTGAGTGTGACCATTGGATCCTTTAAATTGCTTTTGTTCGACGTCAAATGGTACAGGTTACAAATGAATGAATGCGATCATGATATAGATTTTATTGAACATGATAATGGATTTACCATGGTTAATAAAAGGACGCTTGAGCCAGGAACATAGCCCTATGTTCTACCAAGCCAATGTGAACAAGTCTTTTACTAAGAGGTTCTAGATAAAGTGGGTTGGTCATATGTTTTTAGATATGGTCCAAGAGGAAGGCCTGTAGGGTATCATGTACAAGAAGAAGTTTATAGTGAAGAAGAAGATGATGCATAGGTTGAGAATAACGTAGCAAATGTGTTAGATGAAGAATTGAAGAAGTTGAACCAACAGTGGGAGACAATGTTCTCAATGATTATGTTGATGATGATATAATCAAAATTGACAGTGATAATGATGTTGGTATGGTTAATTCTTTGATCATCGTTTCTGAACTACATGATACATTTGATGTTCAATTGGATGAAGAAGATGATTAACGATATTGATAAGTTCAAATATATGAGGTATGGAGCAATTGTATTTCTTATATGATTTATTATCTTTAAATAATTTACTTATATGGGTTAACTACATATTTTCAATTTTATGCAATTTCTATGTTGTATGTTTAATGTTGTTTATTATATCAATTTGGGTTTTGGATAATTGAGAGTGATGTGGGGGGGGCATAATAGTTTCCACCTTCATGTGGTTGGACATGTTCAATATAGAATAAGTTATTATCCAAACAAATATGAGCCCATTTAGGTTTATATCATCATCATATTTGTCATCATCATCATCATTGTTATCATCATCGTATTTGTCATCATCACCACCACCACCACCATCTTTATCATCCTCGTCATCACCATCATCCTCATCATCATCACCACCATCATCATATTCATCTTTATGATCAACATCATCCTTATCCTCGTCATCATCACCATCATCACCATCATCATCATCACCATCACCATCATATTCATCTTCATCATCCTCATCCTCATCCTCATCATCCTCATCATCATCGTCATCATTTCCATAATCATCATCTTCATCTTCAATATCTTCATCATCATCATCATCACCACCACCACCACCACCACCATCATCTTCATCCTTATCAACATCATCCTCTTCATCATATTCATTGTTATCATCATTTCCACCACCACCACCACCATCTTCACCTCATCATCATCACCATCATCATCATAATCATCATCATTGTTATCATCATCATCATCATCATCATAATCTTCATCCTCATCATCCTCATCCTCGCCACCATCACCACCATATTCATCCTCCTCCTTCTCCTCCTCCTCATCATCATAACCATCATCATCATAATCATCATCATCATCGATGTCATCATCATCTTCATATTCATCAATGCCATCATCATCATCGCCATCACCATCATCTTCATCTTCATTAGAATCATCCTCATCATAATCACCATCACCACTACCATAACCATCATCCTTCTCATCCTCCTCCTCCTCCTCCTCCTCCTCCTCATCAACATCACTATCATGATCATGATCATTATAATCATCATCATCATCATCACCACCACCATAATTACTATCTTCATCTTCATTATTATCATTATCACCATCACCACCACCACCACCACCACCACCACCACCATCTTCATCATCGTTATACTCATCACCACCACCATCTTCCACTGGATTATGCTATTTTCCTTTTTTTAATAACTGACCTTGGTGAGTTAGAAACAATAGAAAATTTCAAGTACCTCCTTTCCACACTTTAAATGAAGCTTTCTCGGTTCATGAAATCAATATTATCTTTTAAAAATAAACTGGCCTAACCTAACCAACTAAATTCTCCCTCTAGGGAAGAAATAATATATAGTTTATATTACGCTTGTGGGATAAGCTCCAAATTAATCCCCAAAATTATTTTTCATATGAAACATAGTTCTCTTCTTATGGATGTTTTAATCCTTCTTTTAAATATGATTTACTAGTATAAGGGACACAATCTCATTTAAGGGTAGACTCATAGGTCGAGGGATAGTTTGAGATATCCGCCTATGTATTTCAATCTACATTGTTCCTCCTTACCATTGGAAACCATTAACCCCTTGTTCATGATAAGTGAAGAAGTATATTACTTTCCAAACTTTATTTTATCATTAGGTGGATTTGATGGGATTGTGGAAGCACCCAATCTAGATAGTTGTGGACTTCTTGGATTTTTACCAAGAATAATTCACTATAATTATACCTTGAATTCTCATTTTCTATGGAATTCATCACCATTTACTGAGAGATATCGGAATATCCAGCTATGAAATAAGTGGGGGATCACTATATCCCAAGGAACATGAATTTACTTTTCAAAATGATCGTGCTAAACCTTTATATCAAATATTTACACCATGACATTGTGAAACAACTTGTAAACTAATTATTGCACATTTGAGCATAAATCTTGATATAGACACATTTACTTTAATTTATTTTTTGTATAAAACAAATGACCCCTAACTTAATATACCCTCTATAAATAACTATGGATAATGACACTCTTAGTACATCTCTTTAGATTCAAAAGATTGTAATTTTTATTCCCAAATGAAATTGTTTCTCATGATGACCAATGAATATGCAATTAATGTCTCTATGCATATGTATATGGTTTGTAAGAAACATGTGAGAGATCCCAAAATTGCAACCCTAATATACTTAATCCTCATATTGATTCACATTTCAAAGTATTTGCATTGGAATACATATGCACAATGTAACCCAATCATGACATAATACACCCCAAGATCAGTGTTTTCTATCAAATTGTCATATGCCATATTTTAATAAAGTAGTGAATTTAGAGGTAAACATATATTATTATTTGCATATCTACTATAAAGAATTAGTGATTTGAAGTTCTTGTGATTCCATAAACATGTACATGACTCATGAAGTCATCACTAGCTAAAATTTATTTTCTTGTGCCTAAGTTTGTTTAAGTGACTTCAAGAATACATTTTCATTTGGACACCTTAATTTGGAATGAATTTGTTTTATATTACTAATATTTACAATCATTTTAATGATCCGTATCACCATATGTTGGTTCATAGTTTCATTACATATATAAGGGATTTTTGTGTGTGTGTTTGCATATGTTATTTCCATGTTAATTATGAAATATAAGTTGATTTTTGTATGTACATGAAATATGGTGGACAGAAAAAGGAAGGATGGAGGGAAGATGATATTGAATGGAGTACCCCCCACTTTATGAAGAAATAAGGCCTAAAACCTACAAGTCTCAAACTTGAAACACAATTCATAAGGAAAGATAATTTAAACCCCTACCCAAAGTCATGAGGACATTGCTTGCCTTCTAGACATAGGAAAATAATTTTTTAGTTGAAAGTGTTATGTGAAGTGAGGTAAATTGTATAATATTGAATATATTTTATTATGAAATATCCTCATTGGTTACTTGAGGATAATTTTTTTTTTTGTGTAAGGTTGGAAAATGAAGTAGTCTAGGAAGGCCAAGAATTTAGAAACTAGAAGGCCAAGGGTCAAATAACCACAAGGAAAAGAGTCATTAGAAGTTATGATAAGTAGAACCACACATTACTGAAATCCCACATATTACATATAATATATATTAAACATTAAATATAATATAAATAATAATAAATAAATGATTTATAAATATATATTATAGTATATATTACAAAACATAAAACATAAAACAAAAACAAACAAAACAAAATTGTGCCCACATTCAACACAAACAAATGACTCATACACCTACACACATATGAGACCCATAGACCCCCATTCTTAGACCCATGGAGACACACAACTGCATACCCCTGCACTCAAAAGTGACTTATAAACCCCCACGCCCAGACCCATGGAGGAGAAACCATTGTAGAGGATACAAAGACCTCTGTTACCAAAGGAGACCGACATAGGAGACAAATACCCATATGTCTTTGGTAAGTACATAGGTTTGATTGTTAGATTTTATTTTCCTATTCCGATTCAAAATCCTCCAAGTGTCCCGAATTTAACCCAAATGCTAAAGCCCCAACTTCAACCCAAAAACCAAATCCTTAACAATGGTTTTGCTTCAAGTTTAATTTTATTGAAATTTAGGGTTATAATGAAAACTTGGTTTTGTTCCACTTCAGGTTCAATTATACTAAAATTTGGGGCTATACTAAAATACTTGGTTAGTTGAGTTTATAGATCAAGTGCGTAAATGATCTGGACCTTTATGATGGGATATGATCAACCTTAAATATCAATCTATACTGGTTTATGAATTCATACGTTTCAATCCCAGGAGAGTGTGATCAATGCTATCTCCTTAACTTTTCTCCAATTCCTTAGTTTCTAGCAGATCAAATTCTTTGGGTGATCCTATATTCCTTGGCCCATTTAAAATTGACCCTTAGAGTTGGAGAGAAATAATTTAACTTAATTTTGAGTAGAACCTTAAAATAAATTCATCTAACCACCACTAGAATTTTCCTGCTCCTTCAAGTTCCCACCTTGGTTGGAATCATAAAACTATGTCCATTCGTTTTTAGTAATCATGCAAAATACTAGGTTCATTTGGTAGATAATGGATTCATTAATACAACATGTTTGATGGGTGTATTTAGTGTAGGTATCATAAAAAATGTTGATACAATGAACAAAATTTCCCCATGCACTTCACAAAGTTGTTTTTCTTTGAGATATGAATGTGTTTTCGCACAAATAGAGATAGGCATGCAACAATGGTTAGTGGATTTGATTTTAGTTTAAATTTTTCTATCTAATATTTTTTAGTTTCACTAGTGAAGTAGACATAAAATTTGGGTATTTACTTGAATATTGAATGTTTTTTTTCCCCAAACACATATGCAATGATAATGAAGTTGATAAATAATCCATTCCAAACTATTAAAAAACTAAAGCATACATGGACATTTTATTGGACACCATCAATATGATATCAATTTGTTCTTAGTGAAAGACATGGTTTTCTTCTTCAGTTTGTATGTACATATGTTGTAGGGCCTCAATTTGTTCAACTAATCCATTTTCATGTAAATCCTTTTGAATTCACTAGTCCCCAAAATGAGAAAAACCTAATAAAAAATAAGTTGAAAGTATTAATCTTGATAAACTTTGTGAGTAACATGTTGATTAACCGACTTTCTGTAGGAAAATGACATTGTAAATGTTATTTATAAGAAGGAAGTAGAGAGAATTTATAGATAAAATTGTAATTTATGAGGGAATTAAAATGCAAGTCATGAATGAGGTGCAATGCATGCTAGGTTAGTGTTGCTGCTGCAACAATTTCCCAAAATTCCAAAATTTTTTGGGACCCTCCTTTGTTTGAATTAGTTTTATTTTCTTCTTGAGATTGGTCTAAGAACTTTCAGAAAGACTTGGCTTATGCTTGGATTGAGCCACCCATTGTTTTGATTCCTCCTCTGATGCCTTAAGTCATCCACTATTTGATCAAGTTCTAATCGTTTCCCTTAAGCGCATTTGAAAACATGCTGGAATCGGAAGATGATTTGTTTTGATCTTCCACCGTTGCGGGTGGATCTTAGCTTTGGTATTCCATAGTTGCGGATGGTTTCTTGTTTTGCGGAAAGAAAAACGTTCTGACTTTCGACCCGTTGGGTTTTTCACGTTGGACACTTTTTTTTGGCATCGAAAGCTTTTATGATATTTTCTTCCGCCGTTGCGGATGGGTTTTTGATTTTTGACTTTCGGTTCTCTCCCGATCCGGGTGAATGTTTTTCGACTGCTTTTGAGTTTTGAGTTGGAACCTTTTATCATGTCAGATTTCCCCGCTGCAAGAAAGATTTAAACTTTCGTCTCCCGATCTAAAACCTTCCGACATACGTTCTCTCAATTGCTACCCGATGTGTATAACCAGAATGGAAGACTTGGCGCTTTAATCGTCCGCCGTAGCGGAAGAACGTTCGCTTTCAGCCTCCGATTCGAAAACCTTCCGACGCTCGATCTTGTTTTTTGCCATGCGGGTCTCCGAGGGTTGGTCTACGTTTTTTTCGGCCGCCGTTGTGGAGGGGAGATTACTGCCGACCTCCGATGCAAAATCTTGCCGATGTCCAATATTTTCTCCTCGCACATGTGAGCAAATATATTTATACGGGGATGGTGTATTTTTTTTCCATTGTTATTTTAACTGCCAAGCACTGTCACTGTCGAGCTGTCGTTTTCCCTTGAGGTAGCGAAGGTCCCCACTGTAAGTGTACCTACATCCAGGTGGCAGCTGTGGAAGCATCGAACCGTCATCGACCCGCCTTACCTGCCGTATTGCCAGGAAGAATTCGAATCCACCATGTCCAAGAGGCAGAAGAAGAAGGCCCTTGTGGTCAAAGAAGGGCCAGAAGCAGAGGTTGTCATGAAAACCGAATACATATATGAAGACACTCAATGTGTTTCTGGTGTTGAACCCGAGTACAAATGGGGTGAAAGATATAGATTGATTTCCCGCAGGGAGGTTCCTGACATGGGCCTCGAAGAAGAATCCATCTATGCTAACATAGAGAAATATTCTCTCATGAAAGTTGCCACCAGGCCAGAGATTTTCCCATGCTCTGAGGTAATTGGCTGGATTCATCCCTGGGAAGATACAACCACGATGATTCTGGAAAATATTGACAGACAGAGCTATGCTACATTTAGCCCTAGATATGTGGCATTGGCTTATCACCTGCCAGAAGCCCAAGTATTCTTGTCTGATGACTGGTTGAATAGCATTAGAATGGACCTGGTAGAGACTCTTAAGAGAATGCTATTGCAGGGAAAACATTACCGGTACAGACCGACAAGTGAATATGATACGGTGAGCTTGAGGGCTCCCTATATATTTATAGCTCTGATGCTTAATAGGGTCTTTTGGAGAGCTCATGGCAGACTCTTCAAGCTAGAGTGGATACCCATCATTTTCCATGTGGCCACCCAAGGGACAGTCTTCAATTGGGCCAGCCTGGTATCCAGCAGTCTTTCTTCTTGCCTAACCTTAGCCTTGGAAGGAGAATCCTGGAAAAGGTCTGAATTTTACATGAGTTCAATACTCATAGACTGTATACTGTGCAACCAGTCTTTCCCTGGTCTCAGGTGCATCTGGGACCAGGAAAGAATGCCTGTATATGCTATTTATAGACCACTGTGGGCACACCAGTACAACAGCCACTACGGAGAAGTCTGTGAGCACTTCATTATGCCACTATACACGCTCATTTTCTGAAAAGAGTGTGACTGTATGTCGGAGGAGGCCATGCGAGTAATAGTGGAGCATGCAGACTACTTTTTGACCGAACATGGCATGTACTTCAGGATGTTCGAAGGCTCTAGAGCGCCTTCCCTATTGCCAAAATATGCAACTGACTACATTGTCCATAAGGAGGCGGTCAGACAAGTGTTCCTAGATGGAATAGGCAGTTTCCTATTTAAACACAAGAAGACTGCTTATCCTCCCTTACCTTTCTGACTAGGAAACTACCGGTTCGCTAAGGTGAAACAAGCTGGTGAGTTTGTAGAGGAGCTAGAGAAATTCCACTTTGGTGAGATGCCCTATCACAGAAATGACTCCCATGGTAAAGTTGCGGAGCATTGTAAAGAAAACAAGGTGCATTTCGAATATACTCACCATTTTGATAGGGAAGAGCCTGTCTTCTGGAATTCCCCGAACATGATTGCACTGAAGAGAAGGTTCACGAAGAAAATCACCACCAAAGGTGGAAAAGGGGATGAACAGGCTAAGGCTGAGGAGGAAGCCAAAAGGAGGGATGAAGAAGCCCAGAGGTTGGTGAAAGAAGCTGCAGAAAGGCTACATACTGAAGAAGAAAAAAGAGCTTCTCAGGAAGCAGCAGAGAAAGCAAAGGAAGCATCCAAAGAAACAGAGGAAGCAAAGAGAAAGCTCGATGAGGAGCTCCAAAAGCAAGAAGCTGAAAGAATAAAGTTGACAATGCAGTCAGCTTCTGAAACAGTAGCAGGGCATACCCAGGAGGTGGAGAACCCCGAGGTTCAGACCCCTCAAGTACCCGCTACCAGCATACCTATGGTCCCCACACTAAAGCTGGTCCCTTTTGTGCAGGAAAAGGGAAAGGAAATCCCTGATTTCAACACTGTATATTATGATAGGGCAACAAAGAGAATAATAAAGAGGATAGAGAGGAAAGTTGAGGCGGAAGGTCTACCTGGTAAAATGATAACAGATACGGCGGTTATGTTAGGAACAGACCAGGATCCGAGATTTACCCTAAGAGATGGGTCTGCCTTCATCCAAGCTTCAGAGGATAATGTAGGCAAGATAATGATGGAATTGGAGCAGTCCAAGAAATATTCTGCTCAATTAAAATATACATTGAGGAAAGAGAGGGAAGAAAACAACAGGCTCAAAAGGAAATATGAAGATGTGCAACGGGAAATGAAGTCCTCAAGAGCTGAAGTACAGGCCCTCCAGGTAGAAATGCAAGTCAAGGAAACAGCACAGGAGGCCCTAGAGAAGGTGCAGAAGGAATACCAAGATCTAAAGAGTGAGAAGGAACAGCTACTGGCAAAGGTGGAAGAGGTTGAAGAGCAACAGAAGATCCTCTTGCAGGCCAATGATTTGCACACCCAAGAACTAAGAAAGGAACATTAGGAGTAGATTTCTTCTTTGAACACCACTTTCGAAGTGGCAAGAGAACAATAGGTTAACCTCCAGCCTTTCAAGGAGCATGTATTAACCCAGAAAACCAAGATGCTGCAGCTGCAGACTGCTGTTGAAAAAGAAAGGTGTAGAGTGCTGCAAATTGATGGTCGATTGGAGGAGATCTTGGAAACTGCATCCTATTTTGTCGACCGATCCTAGGACGTCCTAGAGGTCCTAACTGCAATAATGGCAAGGTTGGAGAACAACGAAGAAACCCCAGCGGATCTACCTTCAAAAGACCAGCCAGCCCTCAAACGGGACTACAACCTAGTGGAGTTTGCTATTAACACCACTGAAGACTTCAAGAAGGCAGTAAAAAAGACAAAGGGATTATGCACCGAGTTTTGTAGAAGACTTCTCATTACATACAACTGATGCTAGATAGAAGCTGTAGAAAGGATTGAAGCTTTCCCAGATCACGATGCCTTTATGGAGCTATTGCAGAAGAAATTCTAGGAGGAAGAAGCTAAGGTACAGGATATCAAAGCCTTGGATGATCTGATTTTGAGAAGCAAAGTAGATCATCCAGCTGTCAGTGTACAACTTCTGGAAGATCAACTCCGATTGAGTACATCTAGGGTCGAGGCTATCAAGAATCAAGCTGAGAAGTTTGAGATAAATATTCAGTTTTTGGAGCCTTGTGCTTTTGAAAGCATCGCTACGGAAGCTGCATTGTGGAAGAAGTTTCTAGACAGTCAAGTGGGCCCCTCCTCATGAAGGATTGGTCATTATTGTAATTTGTAACTATTTTGTAAAACATTTAAGAAAAGTAGAACGTTGGGATACGAGAGGTTGGGAATCCCAATGGTCACTTTGGGCAGCCCAACAGTCTGACCCTTTTGTATAAATGTAAAAGACTTAGAAGGGGAAAAGGGACTTTTTCCCAGCAAGACTGGTGAAGACATATTGTAAGAATAACTATTTCCTTTTGCAATAAAAAATTACAGTTTGCCTGTTGGAGGAAGCTTAGTGGAATATTCAAATGTTGTGCTATGGATTTGTTGAAGAGGAACTATTTCATTTTCAGCTTTATGTCCATTAACTGTGAGACCGTTCTAACTCATTGAACCTATGTTCTTGTATGAATGTTTTCCTGTTTATTCTATGAAGATTTCCACTATGAGTAATGTATGTTGCTTATGAAACAGTTGGCTATCTGATTGTTGAAATATCTTTAATCTTTCATGTGTTACAGAGAAGAACCTGCAATTTCTGTTTATAATACATGAATAATCCACATTACTCATAAATAAATCATATTCTGGATCCCCGGGGATAGGTGGATAGATAGGTAGTTAGATGGATAGTTAGTTTATTTCATTCTTTCATATGCGATGTAGATGCTTGTGAGCCTAAGACGAGAGGTAAGAACCTGCGCATCACATTGTGACTACTCCCTGCATCTCGATCACCCTGCATTATTAATTAGGTTTTTGCATTTCATACATTAAGTCAAAAGTACAAAAACTCGGTGGACCAGGTCACAACCGGTAAAACCTTTGTTTGTTTCTTGACCTACGGTAGCCAGACCGCAAACCGGACGGATTCCCTATACCAAACAGTCAACAGGATAGTTGGGAATGTTGACTGGGGAGAATCCCTTACTGTTGTCGCCTGTGAATTTCCAAGCCTCAATAGTTTTGGTGCTAGAAGGAGGGCCGCCAGTGAATGGCTGGCCGTGGAAACTATTTTTTCCCAATATTACCCCACCAGCATAAGTTTAAAGCTAGTAACTCAACCCAAGCACTTACAGGTTTCGGGTATACCTTTGAAGCAAGAAAGCCTGTTCTCATCCTGCATTGTTCTTTGCTCAGACTCTTGTTCTTATAGCTGTGCCTATGGCTGGAATTAATGTAAATCAACCCAACCCATTACCAGCATGGAGAGCAAGGTCCCCTTTGAACCTCACACTTCCTTTGCATAACCTGCCTCAAGCCTTTGACAAGCTGTTGCCTAAGTTTGACCCTGAAGAAAGGATTGCTGTAGACGACCACCTGCAGAGCTTTTATCTAGCATTAGAAGGGCTAAGGGCTAGGGAGTATGAAGATGTGGTATGTAGACTGTTCCCTCACACCCTGAAAGGAGTAGCAGCATCCTGGTATTTCAGTCTCCCTACAAATTCGATTCCTAATTGGGACACCTTCGAGAAGGTTTTCAGAAGTAAATACACCACCCAAAAAAGACATGCCTCATTAATGAAAGGTCTCGGTTTATTAAGAAAAGAGAAGAATGAGAAGGTACATATTTTCACTCAACGATTTTCAATATACCTAAAGAACTTCTCTGAAGCTGACAGACCCTCAGACAAGGTCTTAATTGAGTATTATACCTCAGCCCTAGGGCCTGAGCTAACCATGTTTTCCAAGATGAAAGCCAAAACCACATTGGTATAGACTTGTGAAGAGGCCGAAAGAGTAGAGGCTGAGAGGGAAAGTGTAGAAGATTATCTTGATCTACCTGGAGAGAAAACTACAGATAGAAGAGATTTGGTGTTGTCCAAACCCAAAAAGGAGCACTCATATGATTTCGAGGGAATGATGAAAATGATGTAGAAGCTTTCCAACCGAATAATAGATCTGGAAAAAGAAAGGGACATTCAGAAAACTTATAAGCCCTACTTTCCGAAAAGAGAAGATAATAACCAATGGAAAATCCCTCCCTCAAATTTAGCCTCAATAAATATAACAGAAATAGGGGGGGATAATTTCTGTACTTTTCACCAGCAACCTCACTCTAAGAAGAAGTGCCCTCAATGGTTGAATTCAATGTCTTTGGTAATGAATAAGCTGCTGAACTCCAAATTGACTAAAGACAGTGGTGAAGGAGGAGGAAAAGAACAGAACATAGAGAAGAAAGATGATGATACCATGTTCTTATGGAAGGGTGTTTCGCTTTTCAACATAGAAGAATATGCTCTCAAATCTCAATATACACATGCAGCCACAAAAAATAAGAACCTAGCAATTAAGGACAATACAATACTTCCAAAGGTTAAAAATTTGCAAGAGAATGTCAAGAGGCCAGTAGATGTGAATGCTAAAGATGACACACTTGAAGCCACTCCTTGCAAACAGGAAACAGAGTTACTCGTCGAACCTACCAAACCTATGAAAGATGATGAGGGCGAAAAAGCTGACAAATTTAAAGAGGAGATGCCCACAAAAAACCAACCTGTAGAAGAAAATATCGAATTAACTAGGACAAGGAAAACTAGCGCTCCACCTTTCCTTGTAACTCTTGAAATTTTGAATCATAAGGTGCATAATTGTTTGGTGG
This sequence comes from Pseudotsuga menziesii, assembly GCA_001517045.1. Lineage (NCBI taxonomy): Eukaryota > Viridiplantae > Streptophyta > Pinopsida > Pinales > Pinaceae > Pseudotsuga > Pseudotsuga menziesii. The sequence goes on along the minus strand of LPNX010307481.1, from coordinate 1,330,287 downwards.
ATTCTGGATCATCGATGAATGTTATGCCTCTGGTGGTTTACAAAAAACTTAATGGGCAGCTAAAACCTACTATTTGGGACGTCACTCAACTAGACAAGACTAGTGTCAAAGTAGTGGGGGAGATGGAGAATGTTCTGATTCGATTGTCTGCAAATAAAAGGATATGTCATTACATTGATATTGTAGTAGCAGACATACCGGATGGCTATGGAATGATCCTGAACCGAGATTGGACAGCAAGACTAAATGGGTACTTTGCTTCAGATTGGTCTCACTTGTGGCTACCTCAGAAGGGAAGCCCAAACCTGATTAAGATATTAAGAGAACCCTACATGAAGCACAATGTCACTAAGCTAGGAGAGGGAAACGAATCTACTGATTCTGTCCTGGGAAATTATATGACTGAGTTTGAGTTAAGACATCTTACTCCAAGAAAGGCTAGTTCTATGACTGATATTCAGCTTGAGCTCCTTCAACTTCCTTAGGCTATAAGAGATGATCGTAGGATAGTAGACATGTGTTCAGTTTCAAAACTAGCCCGGCTAGACCATGGTTAGATATCCCATGTCTATGATCGATCCCACCCTTTAGCTCTCTAGATTAAAATTTTTGTAGGGGTGGGCAAATTTTTTCTCTTCTTTTGCTTTGTACATAAATAAATTGTTTTGTGTTCTTTAATGCTTTGATGCTTTTTCTTTTGATTATTTGATTTGATGTTGTTTTGTTTTATTGTTTTGCTAGTATTTCGTTTGGTTTTGAATAAAGAGGCAAACTTTTGGTTGCAATGGAAACATCGGGGTTCTTTATTAACTGAAATCTTGAGCGAAAGACTGTGCTTGAAAGTAGAGAATGTCTTCTGGTAGCAGCGTTCCTAACTGGAAAATGCATTAATTGAAGTCTTCCTTAACCCCTGTAAATAGCTCAGAAGTAAAAGAAGTCTGGAATACTATTTCGAGGCTCCATCCATTTCACATCTTAAATACCCAAGGGGGTGACAGCAAAAGACCCATGGAAAGGAAGTAGAGTAAGACAGTATATCATATATAAATGATTCCATGACATATATTCAGAAAAGCAAAAGGCTATCAAGAGTCAAAACTCCTTAAAGAAAAACAATACATATCAAAGCAAAATATCAAAGCATGAAGTACTAAATGGCCACAAGATCCTCTCCGTCTGTGAACTGAAATATGAAATACATTGTTCACACAAAAGGACACTATGGGATAGAGGATCCTGAATTAAAATTCGGTAAGAAAGGCTTGGAGGAGGACTCATATCAAAAGAACTAAAGTTAAAAAGGCACACAAGTGCAGTTGGCATGGGATTGAGGAACAAAAGGATAATACTGTTTACTCTCTGTTACAATCCTGTGGTGTCCAAGTTGTAAACTGCCTGAGGACAGGCAAAATAAACCTCACTTATTTGGCCTCAAAAGAGTTATTCAGAATGGCAATATTTCTGATGTTACCATTTCCCGAAGAATAGACTACTTCTCAATGGTTTAAAATGCTTAAGTTGGCCAGCCCAAGGATACAAACATCTAGAAGAGTTCAACTTTTATTCAGATGGTCTTGCACTAGGAAGAGTTAATTCAGAAATCTGGGGTTCACCAGGTAGTCGCCAATTGTTGCTGCTGCAACAATTTCCCAAAATTCCAAATTTTTTTGGGACCCTCCTTTGTTTGAATTAGTTTTATTTTCTTCTTGAGATTGGTCTATGAAATTTCAGAAAGGATTGGCTTATGCTTGGATTGAGCCACCCATTGTTTTGATTCCTCCTCTGATGCCTTAAGTCATCCACTATTTGATCAAGTTCTAATCGCTGCCCTTAAGAGCATTTGAAAACATGCTGGAATCGGAAGATGATTTGTTTTGATATTCCACCGTTGTGGGTGGATCTTAGCTTTGGTCTTCCGCAGTTGCGGATGGTTTCTTGCTTTGCAGAAAGAAAAACCTTCTGACTTCCGAACCATTGGGTTTTTCACGTCAGACGCTTTTTGTTTGGCATCGGAAGCTTTTATGATCTTTTCTTCCACCGTTGCGGATGGGTTTTCGATTTTTGACTTTCGGTTCCCTCCCGATTTGGGTGAATGTTTTTTGACTGCTTTTGAGTTTTGAGTCGGAACCTTTTATCATGTTAGTTTTCCCCATTGCGGAAAGATTTAAACTTTCATCTCCCGATCTAAAACCTTCTGATGTCCGATCTCTCAACTGCTACCCGAAGTGTATAACCAGAACAGAAGACTTGGCACTTTAATCATCCGCCGTAGCAGAAGAACGTTCGCTTTCAGGCTCCGATTCGAAAACATTCCGACGCCCAATCTTGTTTTTTCCATGCAGGTCTCCATGGCTTGGTCTACGTTTTTTTCGGCCGCCGTTGCGGAGGGGAGATTACTGTCGACCTCCGATGTAAAAGCTCGCCGATGTCTGATATTTTCTCCTCGCACGTGTGAGCAAATATATTTATACGGGGACGGTGTATTGTTTTTTCATTGTTATTTTAACTGCCAAGCACTGTCGCTGTTGAGCTGTCGTTTTCTCTTGAGGTAGTGAAGGTCCCCGCTGTTGGTGTACCTACATCCAGGTGGTAGCTGTGGAAGCATCGAACCGTCATCGACCTGCCTTACTCCCCGTATTTCCAGGAAGAATTCGAATCCACCATGTCCAAGAGGCAAAAAAAGAAGGCCCCTGTGGTCGAAGAAGGGCCAGAAGTAGAGGTTGTCATGAAGACCAAATACATATATGAAGACACTCAATGTGTTTCTGGTGTTGAACCTGAGTACAAATGGGGTGAAATATATAGATTGATTTCCCGCAGGGAGGTTCCTGACATGGGCCTCAAAGAAGAATCCATCTATGCTAACATAGAGAAATCTTCTCTCATGAAAGTTGCCACCAGGCCAGAGCTTTTCCCATGCTCTGAGGTAATTGTCTAGATTCTGCCCCGGGCAGATACAACCACGATGATTCTGGAAAATATTGACAGACAGGGCTATGCTGCATTTAGCCCTGGATATGTGGTGTTGGCTTATCACCTTCCAGAAGCCAAAGTATTATTATCTGATGACTGGCTGAATAGCATTAGAATGGACCTGGTAGAGACTCTTAAGAGAATGCTATTGCAGGGAAAACATTATCGGTACAGACCGACAAGTGAATATGATACGGCGAGCTTGAGGGCTCCCTACAGATTTATAGCTCTGATGCTTAATAGGGTCTTTGGGAGAGCTCATGGCAGACTCTTCAAGATAGAGTGGATACCCATAATTTTCCATGTGGCCACCCAAGGGACAGTCTTCAATTGGGCCAGCCTGGTATCCAACAGTCTTTCTTCTTGCCTGACCTTAGCCTTGGAAGGAGAATCCCGGAAAAGGTCTGAATTTTACATGAGTTCAATACTCATAGATTGTATACTGTGCAACCAGTCTTTCCCTGGTCTTAGGTGCATCTGGGACTGGGAAAGAATGCCTGTATATGCTGCTTATAGACCACTGTGGGCACACCAGTACCACAACCACTACGGAGAAGTCTGTGAGCACTTCATTATGCCACTATACACGCTCATTTTCTAGAAAGAGTGTGACTGTATGTCAGAGGAGGCCATGCGAGTAATAGTGGAGCACGCAGACTACTTTTTGACCGAACATGGCATGTACTTCAGGATGTTTGGAGGCTCTAGAGCGCCTTCCCTATTGCCAAAATATGAAACTGACTACATTGTCCATAAGGAGGCGGTCAGACAAGTGTTCCTAGATGGAATAGGCAGTTTCCTATTTGAACACAAGAAGACTGCTTATCCTCCCTTACCTTTTCGACTAGGAAACTACCGGTTCGCTAAGGTGAAACAAGCTGGTGAGTTTGTAGAGGAGCTAGAGAAATTCCACTTTGGTGAGATGCCCTATCACAGAAATGAATCCTATGGTAAACTTGCGGAGCATTGTAAATAAAACAAGGTGCATTTCTAATATACTCACCATTTTGATAGGGAAGAGTCTGTCTTCTGGAATGCCTCAAACATGACTACTCTGAAGAGAAGGTTCACGAAGAAAATCACCACCAAAGGTGGAAAAGGGGATGAACAAGCTAAGGCCGAGGAGGAAGCCAAAAGGAGGGATGAAGAATCCCAGAGTTTGGCAAAAGAAGTTGCAGAAAGGATACATACTGAAGAAGAACAAAGAGTTGCTCAGGAAGCAGCAGAGAAAGCAAAGGAAGCAGCCAAAGAAACAGAGGAAGCAAAGAGAAAACTCAATGAGGAGCTCCAAAAGCAAGAAGCTGAAAGAATAAAGTTGACAATGCAGTCAGCTTATGAAATAGCAGTAGGGCATACCCAGGAGGTGGAGAACCCTGAGGTTCAGACCCCTCAAGTACCCGCTACCAGCATACCTATGGTCCCCACACTCAAGCTGGTCCCTTTTGTGCAGGAAAAGGGAAAGGAAATCCCTGATTTCAACATTGTATATTATGATAGGGCAACAAAGAGAATAATAAAGAGGACAGAGAGGAAAGTTGAGGCAGAAGGTCTACCTGGTAAAATGATAATAGATACGATGGTTATGTTAGGAATAGACCAGGATCCGAGATTTACCCTAAGATCTGGGTCTACCTTCATACAAGATTCAGAGGATAATGTAGGCAAGATAATGATGGACTTGGAGCAGTCCAAGAAATATTCTTCTCAATTAAAAGATACATTGAGGAAAGAGAGGGAAGAAAACAACAGGATCAAAAGGAAATATGAAGATGTGCAACGGGAAATGAAGTCCTCAAGAGCTGAAGTACAGGCCCTCCAGGTAGAAATGCAAGTCAAGGAAACAACATAGGAGGCCCTAGAGAAGGTGCAGAAGGAATACCAAGATCTAAAGAGCGAGAAGGAACAACTACTGGCAAAGGTGGAAGAGCTCGAAGAGCAGCAGAAGATCCTCTTGCAAGCCAATGATCTGCACACCCAAGAACTAAGAAAGGAACCTCAGGAGCAGATTTCTTCTTTGAACACCGCTTTAGAAGTGGCAAGAGAACAACAGGTTAACCTCTAGCCTTTCAAGGAGCATGTATTAACCCAGAAAACCAAGATGTTGCAGCTGCAGACTGCTGTTGAAAAAGAAAGGTGTAGAGTGCTGCAAATTGATGGCCGATTGGAGGAGATCTTGGAAACTGCATCCTATTTTTTCGACCGATCCCAGGACGTCCTAGAGGTCCTAACTGCAAGAATGGCAAGGTTGGAGAACAACGAAGAAACCCCAGCGGATCTACCTTCAAAAGACCAGCTGTCCCTCAAATAGGAATACAACCTAGTGGAGTTTGCTATTAACACCGCTGAAGACTTCAAGAAGGCATTAAAAAAGACAAAGGGATTATGCACCGAGTTTTGCAGAAGAATTCTCATTACATACAACCGATGCCAGATAGAAGCTGCAGAAAGGCTTGAAGCTTTCCCAGATCATGATGCCTTTATGGAGCTATTGCAGAAGAAATTCCAGGAGGAAGAAGCTAAGGTACATGATATCAAATCCTTGGATGATTTGATTTTGAGAAGCGAAGTAGATCATCCAGCTGTCAGTGTAGAGCTTCTGGAAGATCAGCTCCGATTGAGTACATCCAGGGTCGAGGCTATCAAGAATCAAGCTGAGAAGTTTGAGATAAATATTCAGTTTTTGGAGCCTTGTGCTTTTGAAAGCATCGCTAAGGAAGCTGCAGTGTGGAAAAAGTTTCTAGACAGTCAAGTGGGCCCCTCCTCATGAAGGATCGGTCATTATTGTAATTTGTAACAATTTTGTAAAACATTTAAGAAAAGTAGAACATTGGGAGATGAGAGGTTGGGAAGCCCAAAGGTCACTTTGGGCAGCCCAATAGTCTGACCCTTTTGTATAAATGTAAAAGACTTAGAAGGGGAAAAGGGACTTTTTCCCAGCAAGACTGGTGAAGACATATTGTAAGAAGAACTATTTCCTTTTGCAATAAAAAATTACAGTTTGCCTGTTGGAGGAAGCTTAGTGGAATATTCAAATGTTGTGCTATGGATTTGTTGAAGAGGAAATATTTCATTTTCAGCTTTATGTCCATTAACTGTGAGACCGTTCTAACTCATTGAACCTATGTTCTTGTATGAATTTTTTCTGGTTTATTCTATGAAGATTTCCACTATGAGTAATGTATGCTGCTTATGAAACAGTTGACTATCTGATTGTTGAAATATCTTTAATCTTTCATGTGTTACAGAGAAGAAAATCAGCTACCTGTAATTTCTATTTATAATACATGGATAATCCACATTACTCATAAATAAATCATATTCTGGCTCCCCGGGGATAGGTGGATAGATAGGTAGTTAGATGGATAATTAGTTTATTTCATTCTTGCATATGAGATGTAGATGCTTGTGAGCCTAAGACGAAAGGTAATAACCTGCGCATCACATTATGACTACTCCCTACATCTCGATCACCCTGCATTATTAATTAGGTCTTTGCATTTCATACATTAAGTCAAAAGTACAAAAACTTGATGGACCGGGCCGCAACCGGTAAAACCTTTGTTTGTTTCTTGACCTACGGTAGCCAGACCGCAAACTGGACGGATTCCCTATACCAAACAGTCAACAGGCTAGTTGGGAACGTTGACTGGGGAGAATCCCTTACTGTTGTCACCTGTGAATTTCCATGCCTCAACAGTTAGCTACAAATGTTGTTGATCAAGCCAGTTTCTAATGTGTGGATTTTAGGAGAAGCTAAATGCTTCTAGGTGAGTGGCCATTTGTAAATGCATTTGGTTTGTTGTGATGAAGATATTTTAATGTGACATGGGATACAACAAAGTATATGTAGTAGACATTAAGGATAATCCAAAATCAATCAATTCTACCATAATCACTATCATTGTGATAATTGATGATAGAGACATTTTCAATACATTTTTGGAGAAATGAATATGTCTGAAAATCACACATTTAGCAAATTTTAATGAAGGGAACTTTTGTACAAATGGAAAAAATAATCATGGATAGAAAGAGAAATTTGGAAGGCTAGCAACATGGAAATATCATGTGAATTCACATGATTGATCCACATATCAAACACAATGTTTGATATCTACATTAAAGTCAGGAATTTTTCATATCAACAAAAAATAAATCATGCCATTAATTCAATTTGAAAGGATTATTATGAAAAAGTTTGCATATCAATGGAAACTTATCATTAATAGTCCAATTCAATTTGAAAGGATTATTATGAAAAAGTTTGCATATCAATGGAAACTGATCATTAATAGTCCCCGTTAAAGAAAAGTAGGGACAAATAATGGGAATAATTCAATATTTCACATGATATTGGATTAGGAAACTAAGTTTCCTCATAAAACAAAAGGAAAGGGATTGCTTCTTTTATTCCACATGTTGATCATAATGGCCGCAATGAACATATTCCCAATCTAAAAGTCTAAGGTGGCAGATATTCCAAATTCCTGGTGGCGGGTTCAATTCCTATTAGATTTTTAGTAGAGCAAGATATTATTGTCCTTATATGTCATTTTATAACCAATTTTATAAACTTGTTTGAACAATCAATTTTCACTAAAAAAACCCCCAAAAATGTAGACTACTCCATTCTAGTATGATTCAAAGGGTTCTAAAAACTTATTATATGTGTTAAATCCGACCATTTTTCCTGTAGTATCTTTACCCAAGTACATTGCTATAAGATGTGAGAAACCTTGTCATCATTGTGACCGTGAATTGGGAAACTTAGTAAGCATGTGTTATTCCAATGCTTGACAACTTCAAAGCAATGAAAGGCCCCCGTATGCAAGGTGCTAATGGATATTATTCTCCCTTCGTTTTCAATGCTTCCACCATGCCCATTTCCAATTGACATTAGTTCTTGGTTGTTGAATTATTATTTTGCTTGAGGTCTCTTCATAAAGTGGAGAATATTGTGACTATCCTTTAGAACTCAATCATATTCCCTTCATAGTATGAGCATCCACATCATCTCTTGAGAAAGGGGAAACTCTAAAGAGAGTTGATAGTTGATGTGGGTTTTTGCACTGCCCTACTTGATTATGCTAGTTTGATAAATTTGCCAAGCCTATTTTTTTTATCGTTATTGGATTTTATCTAGAAAAATGGGAACCAACTCTAATCAAAATTGTTCAAAAACCCATAAGAATACCTAGAAGCTCCTAAATATTTTCTATAGTTTTCCAGTAGTTTGTCTTTTACACCAAAGCTTCTCCAATCAAAATTATTTCCTTTTTAAACATTTGGTGGCTGATAGAGATACCAACAATCATGCCAAAACATAGAGTAGACTTGAACCTAACAACCATTTAATAATACACGAAAATCCAGTTTAATAGGGAAATGTAGAGGAAATGTGATTGGGGCATCTTTGGTGAATTCCTCTTGAAGTTGGAAGAAAAGTAATAATATTTTCCATTAACAAAGGTTTCTATATTTTGTAGTGATTGCTAAATTTTTAGTGTGTAGTACACTTGATAGCCATAGGATAATGAGCTAGTGGGTTCTTGTTGTTATGGCTTTACACTTACAATGGTAGATTACAAAATATGCATCTTGTGCATATGCATCTTTGCATATTTTCACAAAATACAAAATCATAAAATAATGTTGGGTCTAAGTAGTACCTAGTATTATAAAGGTGATTCTTCCACTTCTGGTCAATGATATTTGAAAGTAGCATGTGTTTGTGTTGATCAAATCACTAGGTGGATATAAATACATGATCTAGTAAATGTCACCCATGATCTCATTAAGGTTTATCCCCATAATCCTTGGACACCAACACATGGGCATAAATCCCTACATGACAGGGAAGATTCTCCTGTCAAAGGGGCAATAAGCAATTCCATTATGAAAACTATCATGGAAATAAAACCAAAGGGACCTCCATAACATGATTCGAGGGATTTAACCCCCCATGAAAATCAATACAAAATCTTTGACTCGGCCTTTACATAAAAAAATTTAATCCCCTCCCTTTGGTAGACCCGTTTGGGAATGTTGTAGATACTTTGAGCCATAACAGAGTATAAATAAGGCATGCTTGATGACATCAATTTGATACACATTTAAAACCTTCACACACTTTATAGAGTCTATTTTTTAAATGGAAAAAGGATTCTCTAGCCCCAACACCTCTTAAACAACTTCAACATATTGAATCACTAATTTGTGCTATTTGGGACAAGAATTGGTGAGTTTAAGTGCATGCTTACACATACCTATAGGTAGGGAAGGAATACAAAATTCTTATTACCTTCACCTATCATCAATGTTGGGGTTGAATATTACTATAAGAGCCTTGCATTTGACGTCACCCACCCCTTCCAAGATACACTGATGAGGGAGGGAAACAATTAAGGGTCCAAGTTAGACTTGTAGGTATATATTCTAACCCTTATTCTAATATAAGCATAGAAAGTAGGGAGGAGGTGGAGATATTCCCACCCCCATTGGGAATTTTTCCCTTTATAACAAAAAAAATCAATCTAACTAAATATTAAAAGAAACTCTCAAATCCCACACCTACTCTTGGCTTACACTTGCTCCTTATAAACATAAAAATACAGAGGAAATAAATAGAGAATTAAATGGGAAAACACAATTTTGTAGTGGATACAAGAGAAAACACACATATAATTTTTTAATTAGTTATTGTATATATAATAATTGGCATAAAAACATTTCAAATTATACAATTGACAAAACACAAATAATGATTATATACCTTTTTAGTTATTAGATTGATACTTGATAATGAATGTTCTATATTATTTTATCGAGAGCACACATCCATGTTATATTTTTTCTCTTGTTGTTAGTCCAAATTTGGTCACATATTTTGTTAAATATATCACACATCCAAACAACTCATAACAAACCCTTTTATATTTAGCAATTGTTAGGATCTTAACTAAAACTATCTATCATTCAATGGAGTGTACATACAACCAAACAAGTATTTGTCAACATATCTTCCTCAAGTGAGGGAAGTTCAAGACGAGTAGATGGAAGTAAGACAATGAGTATCTCTAATAGGAGAACAAGGACACAAGGTGAAAATTTTATAAGAAAATTCCATATACACATGAAAATTTTTGTTGTCGAAGGAGGAACATGTTCGTATGACGATGAGAAGAAATATTACACCGAGTTTCCCTTAAGGCATATAAATATACTGAATGATGGTACCGAAGGAGCTTCCTCTAATGGACACTAGTTTTTGTGTCAACAAGAGGATGTATCGCATTGCTCCATATTCTCTACATGGTTTGGGGTTATTTTACATGGATGGAATAATGTTAAAATACAACCATTAAATTAAATTAATGGAGTATGTTGGACCATGTTATGATTACAACGATTGGATATTGTTGATCCAATACATGCCAAGTATGTGGAGATACACAATTGCCACAAATTATGTACAACTAAGAAACCACAATCAAAATAATGGGGAGACTATGTATATTGATGGAAGGCCTAAATCCTCTAGGAATATTGTAAGGTTTATAAACACCACACGACCCGAGACAATAAATAAGAAGCACGACTGCATATTCAAGTGTGGTGAAGGGAATAAAGTATTTGTGTGGGAAATAAATAAAAAAATAGTTGTTTGAGAAGAGTTATTAGATGTGGATTACTATTTGAATTGGATATATACAACAACTAATAATGTAGGAATTGATTATGTTATAGCACTTTAAATTACACCTCATTAATATATTATATTTCACGGGTCTAATTATATTATAATGTGGCAGTTTGATCATGGGAAAACACCAAATCCAAAACATGTAAACGATCATTAATGCTTTAAGGTTAGAAAATGAGTTAAACTTATGAAAAAACAGGATGAGGAAGAGGCAATCCATATTTTTTATACCTACAATTTTTTTTTTGACACATAATGCCACATGTAGATATTTAAATTATTCACCATATAATGATATGGGTTCCATTAAGGAGGTAAATTTGCATGCTCCTAAGTAGCTAAACTAGGGCTATAAAGATCCCATTGGACGTTTACCTAGTCCAGTGTGTGCCCACATAGTTGACAAGTACGATGGTCCAAGATGTAAATTGGCTCTACTTTGAAATCCCCCTTGTTTGTATCATGTGGTTGTTTCCAATATATAACATTAGAAGGATCAAGAATATAACCTTGAAGAACTATCACATTAAAATGGTCATGCAAAGTATCCCATATAAAAACTAAAAACTGTGCCAATACCAAAACAAAACCTTGGGGATATTCCATGTAGATTCATCTTGTAGATCACCCCTGCAAAATGCCACTCTTCACATCCATATGATGTATACTACTAACATATGAAAATAGAAAGAACAAGGTGGATGAATTGATCTTGCAGGACGAAGGTAAAAAGGTCTTAGAAGAATCAATTCCTTTAACTTGGGAAATATATTTGGAAACCAAACAAGCACCATGCTTATAAATACTATTGTTGCATTATATTGGAAAACTAGGTCCACTTAGGTGTATAACAAGGTTCTAATTTAGTCTAATGATGGAATTTCTAGTCTCATTAAAGAGAAAATTTAACTTAAAGCATGTGCTAAGATTAATGATCGGAATGTAGGTTACACGGTAAGAGTTTCTCCATTCTATCTTGCATTGATATTTTAGAGAGGCTTATCTATTTATCAATGACTCTTTTTCATGCATAATACATTCATATTTTTTACTTTAAGAATATTCATCATTATAGAGAGATTAAAGAGTTACCAACATACGAGTCATATGTATAACATAACAAGGTTAAGACTTGAACAAACAAGTGTCTTACATTATCTAGTGTTATATTATTACCAAGTACATCATACTCTCTACAACAAGACTAAATACTTGAACAAAACCAAAAAAATTAGTAACAACAACTATTATTTCAACAAGTACTTGAAACTACAACCATCGTCTACTCATAGCCGTAAAGGCCACTTAAACATTTCAAATTAGTTGTTATATTTGACTATATAAAAACCTCAACTTAAATAAGTACTTCATCTACATTAATAAATTCTATCACATACTAATAATTACTTTCTAAAACAAGCCAAAATTTTAGATTCATTTTATCTTCTTAGTGTTTTTCTCATTTAATTCTCCTTAATAAAATACAACCTCTTCTTGTCATCCAACTCCTACATAATCTACCCCCTAAATTAACTATTTAGAATGTTGAATGGTTTAACCTAGGTGAGGAGTGGAGTGTACACCCCCAACACCCCTTGTTATATGAAACATTGTAGCGATAATTATACTATGGGGAATAGAGGTGTTACGAAGAGAAACTTCCTATGGCTTCGGGTAGACCACAATAGACTGAATGACGCCAGAAATCAATCCATTCCAATATGCAAGAGAAACAAATGCTTCTAACACTAAGGGATATGAAGCGTACCTTATTTCGGACGGTTAATGTAGATCCCCATTGATATTTTCCAACACACGTGTACTTATAATTCACTCTCAACAACAGTAAACAAGAAAAGCATGATATATATATCAGAGTGTTAGGCCTACTCTAGCATATATAAATCCAGCATGTACAAGCAAATACAAATACATCCATGGATAAAATATTCATAATCATACACATGTAATGGACGAGAAATATATATTTCTATTAATAATGAACAAAGATAACATTGACAACCTCTATCGGCACCTCGTTGAAATGAAGAAACCGAGTCCTCCACCTAGGCCTCCACCACTCAATCCTCCATCTCAATGGAAATATTACAAAGAAGCTAATATTGGGTTAAAATTTAAACAATTATGCAACATAAGAATATATTCCTTGTTTAGGCACAAAAACCTAAGTTTTTATAAAGTAGGTTATAAGGTTCCAGTCATTCCTAAGCTCGATGCAAGGAGATTGCAGTCTAGTTAATCCTAGAAATATCTTTTCATAACATATATAAATATATTCTTATATGATTGAATTCCCATTGTCATTACAACAGATGCAAGGTTTATCCTCTTATGTTTGCAAAATATTTGAAGATCTTATTGCAAGAATACTCTATAAAGAATTGTGTAAGTCACATGCACCTAACATAGTATGATTTCTTGATGAAAATTATAATACACTTGGTAAGATAATGTTTTAGTCTACTAAATTTTATGATACTAACAATGATTTTCAATCCAAATCTATTGATTAAGGTCACTTGGTAAACAAAACAATATTGTTTTTATCTATGTTAATGGTTTTTTTTTTTAAATTGGCAATGTAGATAGACACATTAATATGTTCTTTTCATATTTTTTTTCACGATTCTAATTCTATTATGATATGGCAGGTTGATAATGGGAAAGCACCATCCCAAGAACATGTAAAAAAATTCAAGTTTAAAATAATGTGAAATTTATTATTGTTTATATAATTGAGAATTAACTTTTTTTGTTGAAAAATGTAGTCCACCATCCATGATGTTTGTTATGTGCTTGATGATGAGGAGTTGTTATTTTCACTCGACCTATTCCAAACAGTTAAAAAGGTTGTTATAAAAATGGAAAAATAAATTCTTTCTTTAATTTAACTTGAAGAAACGCTTGATATCAAACAACGAGACAAAGAGGTGATGCAAGATATAGGGATATACAAGGTAACACCATATTTGAAAGAGATTATTTATGGCATATGTTCAATTATGATATTCGATTCTTTGAATTTGAAATTATATAAAGGAACTAAAGGATTTTTTTGTAACCTCACATGCAAGCACCATCTCCTTAGCTCGATGTTGGAAACAATGATGCATAGACACCACAATGTTTGGTCACGCGCCAACATATATCAATGAGGTTATTGTCCTAACCACCTCTCACTAATATTCACCATACTCAAGGTGAGACACCATCTTCAGTGGCCCATGACACACATCCTGAGGATGTCACAACGCCACCCCTTCAAATGATGATGGAGGGGACCCTTTTGCTGAGCTTCTATGTTCATATCCTATATTTTCAGTTATTCACATCACCGGGACACATCCAAGAATTTTTTTTGTGAATGAGCACCTTGTTCCAACCAATATGTCGAAGGTCCCAAGTATTTTTGAATGTTTAAATTGTTTCATTTTATTTCCCGCAAACATACATATTCTCAATTATTGTTTTTAAATTAATGACGCAATCGTTCTGCATGTAGTGAACAACTTCTTTTATAAATACATGAATGATAAGGCATTGGAGTTTTTTGGGCCCACCATACGCACAAGGTGGAATTTTCAAAATCCCAACTTGAAAATTCCCTTACATACTTCCTTTAAGATATATTTGGGAAAAATACCTCTAGTAGAAGCAGGGTATTCTCAACGACCAACAATTATTGACAAAATGTGAGGGAAATTTATAGGGTTCAACTCCAAAATAACCCTAAATATGAGTGACCACCCACATTTCATGATAAGGAGTGGAAGGCCCTTATCAAGTATGCAAAGGAGGAGAAAATGAAAAAGAAGGAAAAATGCCACTTGGTCCACCAAGGTAAATTCGGTTTTGAGCTTAATACTTTGAATTTTTTTTAGTTTTAAATAAAATTGTGATGGATAATACATTTGAAACTTTTTGCAAACTCCTTGACTCTTTGAAATCCACCAAGGAAAGGCCTAAGAAACATGGGAAGCACAAACTTGAATAGGGTGTATATATGAAGTTAAAAGCTATAATTTTGAGTAATGAAACATTTAAACAAAAGAATTCACATCGTCATCCAATCTATGTTTAATTGAACTAACAAATAACAAAAATACAATCTCTTATGCAATGCAGGGGGGTATGTTTGGAACCGCATCCATGGAGGACGATCATCGACTCGCTTACAAGTTTGTATTTCAAGTTATGGTTGAATGTTGAAGAATCTTGGGGGAGATCCCAATATCTAGTCTACAAGACATGGTAAATAAGCCTCAGTTGAATTTTACCCTTCATTAATTGTAAAATGAATGCATGTTTGATATCATTGAAATAGTATTTTGTTTCTCTATTTATAGCACAGAAGCAACAATGATAATGTGTCCATGAGTGGACAACAACACCTAATTAGTGGAATATATCCAAAACATGGTGCATATGTGAAACTGAATGATAGTGCACTCCAACCCCACGATGGTGCTATGCATACCCATGATAGTAATATGACTATAAAATCATATATTACTTATTGATTTTGTACTTTTAATTATTGTACTTCTCAATTTTTGTATACTTATTCATTTACGATTGTGTACATACAAATTTTCATGTTGTTTCAATGGCATAGCATGTAACCAAATTTCCTTTTTGAGAAGAGGAGAACATGGAAACCATTCCAATGATATCAACTAGTGAAATAGGTAAATAAAATTGCAAATTCTCCTTTTATTAATGAAAATTTTCAATGATTAACAACTGACCTTGTTAATTTAATCATCTGTGTTACTGTAGACGATGCCTTGGCCTCACAACAAACTCGATGTTGTGAGTACCAAACCATGTGTACACTTTGGGGAAGGATTCCAAGTTAATAAACATTAGAACAAGGCTAAAAAAATGAGGTGCATATGGATGAGACACTTAAGGATTATGTAGAAAATTGTAAGAAGCAAAAAAAATTGAACATGTATATTATGAGACAAGTGTACAGAAAAATTCTCGAGATGGTTCAAGTGGTTTTAAATAGAATACTTGTCAGTGATTTCTTCTCTTTGTGTTTGTACTATGATTCCTTTGAACTATTTTAATTTGGTAACTTAAACAACACTACTTGTCAGTGATTTTTTCTCTTAGTCCCTACAATGTTATATTGTGTTTTAGTTTGTTTCAATTGGGATTAAAATTTCCACCTCAATTGGGTTGATTATGCTCCATACCCATTGGATGCATCAAATATCCAATTGAGATAAGGATTCCTACAAATGTAACAAAGGGATAAAAGTTCAGTTGCATGATTTATCTCAACCACTTGTTCCCCAAAGTTCATCTACATGATTTATCTCAACTACTTGTTTTGTCCCTGCTTTGAAGTCATTTGGTTAAATTAGTTGCATGGATTAGTAATTATCATTACTGTTTTAGATGAGTGCATTTTGAAGTTGTGGTTGTTGGTGAATGGATGATAGTATATGTGAAATATCATCCCTTCACTTTGAAAAGATCAATACGATTTTGGTTGAAAATGGTTTCCATATTCAAAATTTTATGGCTTGATTGTTGCATCCAAAGGAGAAGCATATTGGATGTGTGTCCACTTGATGGTTACCATGTTGTTGAATATGTGATTATAGGAAGATGATTACATTTATTGAAAGCAAAGGTGTCCATCCTGGTAGAGGCAATGTATATTCACTTGTCTCTTTAGTATATATTCCCCTCTCCTTACCCCAAAATCTGAGGCTACTCCAGTGTAGATTGGGTTGAACCAATAGAAAAATTAAAAGCAAAGAAAAGAGAGAAACAACTTTATTAATTGACATGATGGATGCCAATTCATAAAATTTAAATTTTGATGTTAATGTTAACCCTCCATACACAAGGGAATTAGTGTGGCTCTTACATATCATGGTAAAAGAGAGGAATATAGAGATACATAAATATTTATGTTTTGATGAAAATAACCTCCTTATTCAAATTTTAAGCAGGCCACTTCTCACAATATACTTCCTGTGCAATTTAAAGAATCGCCATAATTATTCAATGGATCAATTTTGATTAAAAAAACACTTTGATTTACAATTTTCACTAAATGAATATGTTCCACTGAATTTCTTTTAATTTTACGAAGACATGAATTTAAGAGTACTTCAAAATTTAATTTTCACATGCACCATTTTTGTTTCTATTTTTATTGCCAAACTAGACATAAAGGATTATCAAGCATCCACCATATACAAACACAATTTTATGTGGCTCATATGAGTTTCCTTGAGGGCGATCAACTTGTTCATAGGATATTCAAGCAAAGTATTCATGCGTGTGGGATGTTACCTAATGTTTTTTGCAAAAAATCATGGGATTGAGAGAGAACTAGAGGATCCTCTTGAAATATTTGAGCATGCTTATCCATGATTGATGGGTGCAACTCCAATTGAATAAAAATAGGGACACCACCAAAAATTCTATAGAGATAAGCAATGACCCCCTGGACCCTTTTTTGAGAGTATTTTCCTTTTTTTGTAAAGAGATCACCCTTTTGAGAGAAAGTTTCATCCCATTGAGTGTATGAGTGTGACTATATTTCTATAATTTAAATAAGAAGGCATTAAAATTCATAGAAAAGGTACCTAGAGTGTAAAGAAGTTACACACCAAGAACAACATCAATGTCACCTAACCTAATAGCATACATGGGATGGAGAATTGATAATGAGACATGTTGAGTTTGATATTATGGAATTAGCCTTCACAAGAAATTGTACCATCATTGGAAATCATGACCTAATTGGTTTTACAAGGTATGAAAATAAATTGATTGTACAACTAACTTGGGTTGAATGAAGTTATGGGTTTTTCTGGAATCAACGAGAACCATAACTCTCTTCTTATTGATGTATATTTCCACTCATAATGTATGTGGGGTGGAAACACCAATGAGTGCATTCTTGGAGACTTGGGTACCTCTAGTTCAACTGTCATTATTATGTAGTACTAGGTTCCATGGGATCCTCTATGTTGGCCACCTAGCCATGTTGCTCTTATTGGTTCTCCTAAAAAACAAACATGGTAGATTATTCAATACATTTATGCCTTCACGATCATTTATTATTACACTAGAAAAAATACTTTAGGATTAGTATTGATTGTATAATATGTAGAGAGCATGGATGCCTTAAATTTGTCATTATTAGGGCATGGAGAACAACATACAATAAGAATGTTTTTCTCAATGTGTAAATCCAACTTGATTCTTGTGGAAATGTCTACAACATGAAACATTTTAACCTCAATTTGGATGCCATTTTGAAGCCTGTCAATATAAATCTCAAGGAGCTTGTTGGAAATATGAATCATCACAAATTCCCAACCATAGAACCAGTTGAATGGTCTCTTTGTTTGCCACCATTGGTACCACTAAAATGGTTGAGTGTATAGGTGCATGGAAGCTAATGGTATCATATTATTTATGGGACTTTGTGTAAAATAAAATATTGTTATAGTTGTGAAAACCAAGTCTTCATATCAGTGCCATCAAAATTCTTAATATTAATCTTGGGAAACAATTGATATTGCATCCCAAGGGAATTGGTCAAATTGGTCCGGATTAGACCCAAAACTTAGTTAAAACCTTGATGCTTGGACTTGTTTCAAGATATTGAAAATATCATCCATATGTTTGAGAAATTGCTTGAGAGGCTAGATTTCGATTTCCAAGCTGTTGATTTGATAGGTGAGTGAAATGTTGGTATTCTCAAGGAATACTGTTGAGCCCAGAAATGACCCCTTTTTGACCACCTTTACCTACCTCCTTTTTCCTCATCCTACTCCATTATGTACACTAAACAGATGTTTTTCCTTCATTTGGTCCCTCAATTCATACAGGTATGGTTAATCGTTGTCTTATTTTATTAATGCTTAGGATTGCTGTAATCAGGGCTCTATATCTTGAATTATGATAACATATGGTGGTTTTATAAAGATAATTCGAGATGTAAAGGATACAGGTGTAGCAGGATGAACATGCCAAGAGAGAGATGCACATTCATTTCTTATAATCACCATCCATTCCATCGTTTCCCAAAGAACGTGGTCAAAGGATACTATTCCATGCAAGTTGTACAAAGGTAGCTGCAAGAGGCTGCAACAGATTCAGATGCAACAGTGCGCCGCTGCTCAAGAATAGCTCCAATCCACGGAGTATCTTCTCGATTGATCATGATTGTCATTTCTAGCTCGAGTAACAACCTTCCTATATTTTCTGCTTCCATCTTGCCACGGCTGCAACAACTTATCGTAATTGGGGCACCCTAAAGATCAGAGATATTCATGGCTTCCCGATATTAGTGGGAAGAATTTATGATTGTAATTGTATAAATACCTAGAACTATTCTGAGCCAGGGGTTGGAAATTAATCAAATATATTGTATAAGCTGTGACAGGGGTTGTGTGTTCATCTTTCCATTCTAATACAAGGAATTTGATTCTTCAGATCTTGGCATTCTAACGTGTGCTACTTCCAACATCTTTGTGCTAAGGCCGGGCCCTCCTTCCCACAGGGATTGTTGAGTTAATGAGGTATTTTATTTATTTGGTTGTGTGGTTTGAATTTTATGATAAATTCATTTATTTATAGTAAGCTACAACAGTCATCATTTTGTCATGTGTTCCTTTGAATGATCAGTAATTGCATCCCCTGTAAACTGCAGTGGTGTGGTGTGACAATCAACTGTGTAGGTTAACTTTCTCTTATGCAACTATGTGATAGTTGTGACAACCTTGTTCATCCCTAGTTCTTTCAATTGTTGTTTTCTTTAGATCTTTGCAGTTCATCCCTTTACATTTATAATTGTAGAACTTAATTCCTGCACTTTGAATTCCTAGATTAAGTTGAATTAAGATAGTTGAGATGGATCTTCAGATGGCTTGGTAATCAAGGATTTAACTTTCTGCAAAAGTAATCTAGATGTCTATTTCCTGAATCTTTTAATTCTAGATTAAGGATTGTAAGAAGGTATTTGTAACTGCATTCTTAAGAAGGTAAGCTAGATTAAGTATATTATGGGATGAGTTGGGCTGAACAGGAAAGTAGGGTAATTCATTTACAGCAATAGCTGCTTAGTGTTTAAAGAATATACAGTGCGCATTATCCTTGAAATAAAACACTTCCCTGGGTTGACAATTTATATTGAACACTCTGTATGTTGGCTTTAATTAACTTGCATATAGGGTGCCCAACATTTTGGCATCGTTGCTAGCGAGGATAATTATTAGACACCATAGTAGTTGTATCTAGTAATTATATTTATTCATTTTTCTTCATTTTTTAAGTTTGCGTGTTTTGGGTTGCATGAATACAAGAAGGGTACAGCGTGATATTCCTATAAATCCCATAACCCCAAAAGAACACTAACATTGCAGGTGGTTGAGGCCGTGGGAGAAATCCAGCATTGGGAAGAAGGACATTCATTGATGATCTGGTTGATAGGACCAATTCTTCTACTGAGGACATCCATCAGGAAACACCTATTAGAAGAATCCCAGTTACCCCTAGAGTGGTAGCATCAGTTTTTACAGTGGAGAACACAGGAGGAGCTGCAACACCCTCGGATATCCCTATGGAGGAAGACAGAGTTAGTACTGCGGGATCAGCTGTTCAAGATTTGATATATCACATTAACGGGAAGGTTGTGAAAAAAGAGGAGTGGACACAGTTCCATAAAAAATTTAACGATCAGTGGAATCACGAAGAGGATAAAGCAGAAGAATATATGAGCAACAGACGTGATCTCAAATATCATGAATAAGCAATGGGTGAAAATCAGCATCACGAGGGTAACTCCCCACCTGAAGGGATGGTTGCTACACTCTAGTTCCCAATTCAACATCCAGAGAGGATAGCCCCCATGAAAAATATATCGCCATCAGTGTTGCCTCATTTTTATGGAAAACCGACAGAGGATCCGAATGAATTTCTTTTTGAATTTGACATCCTCTATCACAGCTACGACTACACCACTAATGCATAGAAGCTGAAACGTTTTCCTGCCACTCTGAAGGACAATGCATTATGTTGGTTCATGATTTTGGGTGGGGGAACTGTCACTACCTGGGACTGGATGAAATAGGTGTTCCTGGAGAAATATCAAGAGTATTGCAATACCAAGGATAAGAGAGAAGAACCGTTTAAAATTGTACAAAGGGATGATGAAAGTCTGGAATATTTTGTTGAAAGGATTTTATATAATGTGTAGAGAGTTGGACAGACTAATATGGAGTTAGATGTGCTCAAAATAATCCTACTTTGTGGGATTAGGGATGAGTTCCTAGACATGTTGAACTTGTTAGGAAAGGGGGATATCTCAAAGGAGTCCTTTGAAAAGATCATTGAACTATGCAAAAGGTATTCCAGGGGATCTTCCAGGAACAACTAACAGGACAAACGAGACAAATTAGAACGTGATGTCTTCGACAGAACACAAAAGTCATCTAATGGAGGAGCCACTCGAGAAGAAATAGGAAATATCCTCGAAAATTTCAAGACAGAAATGATGAGCTCCATCTCCTTAGAAATATATGTCTTGAGGGAAAAGAAGAAACAAGTAGTAGAGGATCTCACACTTGGTATATTCTGCCCTAAATGTAGGAAGAACCACCCTCTGAAGGAGTGCCTGCTTGACAAGGTAGAAGTGTGTCAGCTGTGTGAGTTGAACCATATCACAAAAGAATGCCCTTCACTACCTCAAGTGAAGGAATTTCTATAGGAATCAACTCCAGATGTGGAACCAGCCTACTTTATTGCACAAAAAAAGCCCTGGTAGCCTCGAAATCAAGGTATGGCTCCAGACTTGTTTTCATTTCTGAATAACAAGAATAATTGGAATAATATGCAACACATGAATACACAGTTCCCTTCATCTTATTCTAACCATCAATGGTATCATTATCAACCTCCGATGAAAATTTTGAACTCCTAGAACCCTTGGACACAGCCACCAAACCAACAAAATTCTTGGTCTCCTGGATGGAGGAACTTCCATCCAGGGAACCTATTTCCCCATAACCAACCTCCTCAACAGCTTCCACATCAAACGTTTCCTCATTAACTGTACCCTCCTCAACAATACCCTCAGCCTTATCAGTAGTCGTAGCTGCAACTACAGAATAATGATGTCCCCATTATGCTGATACGACCATAGATGCCTGCTCAACCTAACCCCAACCCAAATAATAAAGCAGTCCATCAGTTTGAGACTACCAACATGCCTGCTTAATCCATTAATCCAGCTCCATGCAACAACATCCGATTACGATCAGGGATGGTAGTGGATCCTTTTGTCATTGAGGATGTTCCATCCTCTATGCCTGAAGAAAGGATGAACCAACCGTATTTATCCAATACAGCGACCCCCATTATTGAGGACGCTGAACATCCTACCAATATGCTGGCTAAAACACAAGAAGACACATTTATCGACACACAACCTACACAATTGATTAGGGAACCACCATACCTATGGAAATTGAACCCAAGAGATAGAACAATTACACTCACAAAATTGCTAATCAAACATGCAAAATTAACACCAAAGGAGATTGAAATTGGAGCATAACACTAATCTGTATCGAGTAAGTGTAAAATAGCCAACCTTGTGAAGTAATAGGCTGCTGCAATATATAATTACATGAGATATTCGAATGCATAAGGATTCCATTCGAAAAGGTCAAAAAGCAGGATTACTAAATCTAGTCAAATCCCCCATAGGTGCATAAAGCAGTTTCCAAATCCAACAAGATGCTCATGAATTGGCTAATTCAAGTAGGAAATCTAATGAGGGATGGAAATACAACACATACATTATTTTATTAGGAGAATAGGAGGGAGGATGGCATGGGCAAAAAACAAGTCAATTACACCTAGTCTAGCTTTTCCTTTTGCCTTAATTCTCAATAAAATAGGCATCTTTTCAGAAAAAGCAGATATGTGCTTTGGAGGATTTGGAATAAAGTAGACATGCTAAAATAGGTTTCCAATAAGTTTCCCAAGCACTCCATGACTCAGTTTTGGCATGTGTTGACTTCTAGGACATGTAGAAGGAAACTAGCATAGAATGGAATCTAGAAAACTAGGTAATAAGACAAAAATGATTTAATTAATGTCTAAGGTAGGTAAATATGGGTTGATTATTCTAACAACCCCCCTTAAGCCTGAATTTATGAGTAAATATCAGAAAAATATAGGGCCTAGAAACAAGGCTTAGTCACCCTCTACATACTGCTTTCCCATACAACCAAGGAAAGAGGCAAAAACCCAGTGGGAGAATCCTCCCTTAAACATGGACAGGAAAACAAAATTTGGAAATATTGTCATCAATCATGCTTCACAGCATGATCAGCAATCCACAGTAGTGATTAGAGATTGCTGAATGTCTTCTCAAAAAAAACTTTGGTGAAGATGTCTGCTACTTGTTCTGAAGATGCACAAAAGAGTAGATGAATGGTACCATCATGCACAATCAGTTTGATGTAGTGCTTGAGCCCATACGATGATTTCTTTAAATTTCACACTAAACATGGATTAGAAACAAACCCTTCAGGTTTCTTCATGTAAATCTCTTCAGTGATATCTCCATTTAGGAAAGCACACTTCATATCCGTGTGATATACCTCCCACTGCTTCGAAGCTGCAATGGCTAAAGCTAGCCTTATGGAGTCAATATTTTCCATTGGTGCAAAGGTTTCATTGTAGTCAATACCATGTACTTGTGAGTATCCCTTGGCTACCAATATTGCCTTATATTTAAAAGGTGAACCATCAGCAGCAAACTTAGTCTTAAAAACCCACTTACATTGAACTATCTTCCTCCCCGGGGGAAGATCAACCAGTTCCCAAGTGTTGTTCTTCTGGAGCAAGATAAATTATTCTTTCATGGCTGTTTGCCATCTTGGATCATGTGCTTCATATTCATATGTCTGTGGATCTGATTCAACCATCAGATAGCACTTCTCAGCAAAAAAAGGATCTTTCACACAAAGGTCACTTTCAAACTGAGATCTAGTCCTCCTAGTGTCACTAGGATTTCCAACTAGTTCCCTAGCTACATGAATGGTCTTTGCTTCCCATTTTGGTCTTGTAGGACTATTAGGATCTACAACCAAATCATCATTATTAGACATAACAGAATTAGCAAAATCATTAGTCTCTCCACTTACAATCAATGGATCTGGTGGTGAAGAAGACTCTCCAACTTCAACTGTTACTAAAGGCTCTTCTTGGAACTGAACACTTATTTCAATGAAAGATTTGTTAGTGCTCAAGTTGATCAGATTGTACCCTTTTGAATCTTCATAATACCCAGCAAACAGGCACTCTTGGCTTTGGGGCTGCAAAGCCTTTCTCTTTTCAGATGGAATTCTAGCCCAAGCCTTTGAGCCAAAAATATTGAAATGGGTCACATCTGGCTTGTGCCCACTCCAAGATTTGAAAGGAGTCATACCATCAAGATACTTATGAGGAACCCTATTCTGGATGTAGGATGGACAATTTATAGCCTCGGCGCAAAAATTTGGTGGCAAATCCTTATCCTCCATCATTTAGGTTGCCATCTCCTTCAGTGACCTGTTCTTTCTCTCAGCAACACCATTTTGTTGTGGTGTGTAAGGGATCGAATAATTTTTCCACTAGGTATGTGTACCGTCAGAACTGACAGCAGCTTGCCAAACTGATGCCCCCCATGCCCACGTTTCCTTAAGCAGTAACTTCCCTCAACTAACTCAACAAAACATTAAAGAGGTTGGATGAGACAAGGGAAGATAGGCAAATCAAAGAAGGTGGTAACACATGGGTTTTCCCCCCCATAGACCAAGGTTTGACATCCCCCCCCCCCTTATCCTTTGGAATCACGCCCTTTTCATTTTTAACGTTGCACTGCCATAGCTGGTTGTGGGTTTATTTTAATTGATGTGTGTATTTACATGATGACAAACTATAATGTGTCGAATAGCACGATATACCATCAGCAACTACCCCCATTGTCGAAACATACACAACCAAATCGATGGTGGGGATTTTGCCTTTAGCTCCTCACCACGATTAATTACAATATATACATCATGAAAACGGGGTCAAAACCGGGGTTTTACATTCCCCTCCCCCTTGGAATAACACCATCCTCGGTGTTCCAATACATAGGAATACATATACAATTGCACATCAAAATTTCAAAATTTTGCAGATCTGTCCCACGTTCAATTATTCACGGTGAACGTTCAAGACCAAGCCCCTTGGATTCCATGGACTTCTCCTGCTGGTTCTCATCTTTCAGCTTATCCTGAAGTCTAGGAACTTTGTGGCTGTTTCCCTTTGCATGTTCCCTTATTGGGCAGTCCCGGCGTAAATGATGTCCTTCGCATCCCCAGCATTTCACTGGCTGCTTCATCTTTACCTGCTCAATTTCCTTTGAGTCTTCATGCCTGGACCATTTCTTATCGGATCACTTGGATGATTGTCCCATAACTGATCCACCTTCCTTTCCCTTGTCGATTGCTCCTAGAATGCTTTTCACCTCCCTTTACAAACCAATAGAGTCTTGCAAAATCTGGTGGTTCATTTCATTCTGCCTTTTCTGTATCTTGAGCATCTCCCCAATATTTTCTTGGGTCTTGGAAATCATTTGAAGGAGACTTCCAGCCAAGTCCAACAACTTTTGATCTGCTGCCATGATCAATGTGCACCACTGGGTTTCACTTTTCTCACCTGTGAAATGCACCATTGAAATTCTATCAGACCAAGCATAATATAGACATTAAAATCAGTCAGTCAGTTACCCAAATGGCATGACAGTCCAAGTCTCATCAAGGAGACTTCATATTTTTCATGCCTTCCCAACAGGCACATGAGCTCATTCATGTCCATTCTTGGGCAGGGAATTAACTATTCCAGCATTCACAATTTATTTTAAGCAAATGAACACATTCTATTTTCAGTCATACATGCATTCAACAATATTTTGTTCTCACAATGCATAAATATATATATATGCATAATCAAAAGGCAAGAGAGAGCAACAAGCGTTTTTTCCCTCTTTGTTCGTTCCATCCGGGAACCCACACCACTGCTGTGGATTTTCATGCTCTCAGCCTCTTTCACTTCACCATGAATGCTGGACCAATCCTTCTTGGTCATGACACTTAGTGTCTTTGGTCTATTCCAGACCTCTAAACCATGGAGTCTCTCCACATAGTTTCCTCGGCTGCTAGGAACTTCATAGTCTCACTAGCACCTTTTTCATTGCCGCTCATTCCGAGCTTTCCAGGACAGTCACATGTCCACATGCACCCCTAGGATGCTCTCATAGTCCTTGCTCCCAATGATACCTATATCCAAACATTGAATAGATTCACATGTTTAGTTTATTCTCATCGGTTTTATCTCTAGAACAAGAGCTTAAAACATCATAACCAGATCATATACACATGTACATTCACAAGCAAAATAATCCAATACTTATCTATGTTGTGCATTTCCTCGTTGGTCCACAGGATCCTGCTTCGCTTTGCAAGCCTTGGGATTGCCTATGGACTTGGATGTTAGGTCAGCATGCAGGCTTCTCCTCAACATCAAATAATTAATGTCCAACCAGTACATCCTCATGTTGACTGGGCTTGGAACTTTATCATGACCATTTCTAGGTCTAGGATCTACTATGGATCCCCAAGCATATAACAGCCCAACATACACTTATACCAACATACACTTATATCAACATACACTTATACCAACATACACTTATATCAACAATAACCCTTACTTCGCAACCCCTCACAACAACCATTTACCTTTTACCTTTAGGGTGCAACACCCAACTGCATCTATTGAGCTTGTCAACACAAGCAATATAAGAAAACTCATCAGTTTTATTGCTCTAAAACTATAATCACATTTCATATCATTCACTATCAAATATTGAGACACCAGGAGTGCGTCCACTCCCTAGGGTGTAGTCAATATTGAAAAACCCTTTCATGACTCGACATCCGAAAAGTGTGCACCCTTTCCCGGTGTGTGCCATGTAGGCCCCGTTCATACTCAAGAAATCAGTCGTCGTGGAAATAAAGTCAAAACATGTTCTGCATATGGAATTTTAATAGTTTGACATGCATATTCTTAGCAAGGGTCACAAAACACTTATCCATTTGCAGATGCAGTATTCCTTCATTAAGGAGGAATGGGCTCCCTTCTCTAAGTTGACAGTCCCTCGGTTAGCCATCCCAAATCCCTTTTACCTTTCATATCCACACATGTCTTACCGACATAATCTATACCATATCACTCATGTTGTTTACCCAACATGCAGTGCAGATGAGACATTTCCAAAATGTCCAATGGAGTTTCACCCGAAACCCATTTCCAAGATAAGGGAAAACCTTCCCATGAAGTTTGGCTCCTGCAGGCCATCACACATGATCTTCCTGTAGTGTGTATCCCTGGCACATTCATCAAATAGCCAAACAATCAATCATTATTTGATAATACAGTCCAAACTGATTGTTCCATAACCAAGCAATGACATTAGTAATCAAATTCAATAGGAATTTGCAATTCTGTCTACTACAGAAATTAGTTTGCTTGGCAACGAGGTGATCCTCAATTGTGGGTCTCTCATAAGTAGCACTACTATGCTCATTATAATTTTATGCTTACTAGCAAAATATGAATACCCACTTACAATGCATCCTCCTGACACAATCTTATGCAAGCCAACAGTGATTAGTAGTTGTCAACAATTTCTTAAATCTGAAATTCACAATTCAAATTTAACAACCCATTATGCATAGCAACTATTTTCACAACCATGAGACTCTTCTCATAAGGTTTGGCTCTTTCACATGGTAGATTCTAGCATTTGTCATGGTCTTACTCTCAATTCCATGCTCTAAATAATCTACCTGAAACCTGAACTTCAATCAACCAAACACTTGGTAAGTCTAGGTGCATATAACCTTCTCATTGCTGCAACCATCACTGAAGCATTTTCAGAATTTATAAAATTCAAATACTTCTAGCTGTTAGTCTCATCAATATTACCAAAACTCATTTACTTCACGCAATCATCATCATACTAACATTTGCAAGGTATAGTCACATTATTCATACAATTAAATGAAATGTTTAGATACTCCTTACTTCACAAGTATATCATTTGTACCACCTTGCTCTTCCATAGAGCACTTCCGGCAGCCAAATTGTCATGACTATCCTCTTTATGCACTTACTATCCTACATTCATAACAGCTCTTGAAATGGTTCATGAATTGTCATCAATTCATCATTTCAGCCATTAGTTCTTCATAATATCACATACACTCATCTCAATGCATTCATGCAATGCATCACAACATTTGCACCTATACTTATGCAATCAATCTCTCACACCCTTCATATGCATCCATTCAATGCATGACTACAAGATTTATAAAATATTTGTAATGCATATCCATTCAATGCTACCTTGCATCAATTCAGGAATACTATGCCTTCAACATACCATGCATGGCCTAACCATAACTACTTCATATAGGATGCATTACTATAATCAAGATCATCAGTACTTCTTTCCTTGGGCTACCAAGCTCAATCAACATATACAGGCATAACACCTTTCTATATTCAAATATCCACATGGCATGAGGTCTCTTACCTTTACCACTCCTTGAAACTTGTCATAATTAAGCTCTTACCTTCATGGGTCCTACTTACACCCTTGACATGACCAATTTGGTTGGTCCTTTGCAGGAGATTGCAGAATTTGCTCACCAACTTTTGTTCATGGACTTGTTGCCTCCTCCCTTTCTCCAGAGGGTTGCTAGTCACATTCATCAACATCAGCAACATATTCATCCAGGTCCATTTCATCGTTGGTTTTTCCACTAATGCCAACACCAATGCAATGATTATCATTAGTGGCTCATTATAAATGTATAATCCTTAATATCCTATGTATGCAAAGCATATCCTCATGCATTTCATGCATAAAACTTAGGAAATGTAGTTATAATCAGCAAGATAGGCTTTAAGGAAACTTCCCTTTCAAATCCCACATCCTCGCATGGAAATCCTCTTCCACACAACAGCTGGTTTGACTTCATAGTCCTTGCTACCTCTGGGCATGCAATTTTCCAGATTTTTCCATTTGATAGCAGTTGCCGTCATTAGCACTTTGTTGCTCCATGCTCAGATTTTGGTGACTTTCCCCTGTTCCCTATTGGATAAG
This sequence comes from Pseudotsuga menziesii, assembly GCA_001517045.1. NCBI lineage: Eukaryota > Viridiplantae > Streptophyta > Pinopsida > Pinales > Pinaceae > Pseudotsuga > Pseudotsuga menziesii. The sequence continues at coordinate 1,301,335 of LPNX010307481.1, read as the reverse complement.
ATTTCCAATGCCTATCCACATGCTTCATTCCTACCTCGGGTGTGAAAATCACACCACTTCTAAAAATGAATATTTTCACCAAATCTTTGCATTTTCACGCAATCTGGAACATAAGATCACTGCCATTTTTCTCCTTTTCAGCCCTGTAAAAACAGCTGAAAATCCCACTGAAAAATTGCTGAAATCTGCTAAGGAATCCCACTGAAAACTTAAAATTTCCTCTTTGCAGAATCAGATCTCATTCCAACTATCAATCCGACGTTTCGGCAATCGAAACAAATAGCTTCTTCCGCTGTTCATCGGCGGTCCAATCAGCTAAATTTTTTCGACGTTTCGGGTCAATCCTCCTCTGGCTTTCGACGTATCGGCGGACCGATCCTCTAAATTTCTCCGACGTGTCGGCGGTCCAATATTCTAAAATTTTCTGACGTTTCCTATAATTAGAAAAATTTTGAATTTTTTCTTCTTCCTTCCGTCGCCACATCGGCTGCTCAATCAACTATCCTTCCCCGACGGTTCAACGATCTTCGGAAGATCTCCGTCGAAATTGCGGCTCCGCCTTCAACTAATTTCCGCCGAAACCTTCTCTTCTCTTCCGTCGCTGCACCGGCAACATCATATTCTATTTTTCTCCGATACTTGCTGCCGCATCGGCTGCTCAAACAGCTAACTTTTGCTGACGGTTTCCATACTTAGAGGAATTTTCAAAATTTTCCCTTTTGCCGCTTGATCGGCTCAACTCTCTTCTTTTCATCGGCGAAATAGTTCCATCCGTAGCCGCAACGACGACCCATCATCCTCGATCTTCTTTCGATCGATGAACTAATTCCGACTGGCATCGATAGTTGGAACTTCTCCCTGTTGGAAGGCTAGTGAACTAGGATTCCGCAACGGCGGGCGCACGAACAACTTTCTGCTTCTAATGGTCGATGTTTTCACTACTTAGAAAATTTTTTGAACTTTCTTTACAGTGTTGGTGGTCAGAGGCCTTAACTTTATTTACAGCGTCAGTGGTCAGAGGCCTTAACCGTCGGACGTGTAGTTGTCTAGCCATCCGCAACGGCGGATGCTCAATCAACTAAGTATCGGCGATCCAAACCACTGTCCTTCGCTGATCGTCGATGGTCTTCAACACTTAGACAAATTTTCTCTTCTTCTTTTACAGAACATAACCTCTATCGGCAGTCGAAACCACTAAATTTCATGGACGTTGAAAGTCAACATCGGGCGTTCCTTTAATTACATCGAGTCGGCATTTCGGCGGCCTTTGGCTGATCTTCACCGAAACTGCGGCTCCCACATCCACTAAGTTCCGCCGACGGCCAGCGAAAACTTAGAAAGTTTTTCCGCAATTTCCTTCCAAATGTCCTCTGTTAGAGGGGCTTCCGCCTAGCTCTTCCGCTACATTGGAAGTCCTTCCCACTAAGTGCTCTGATGAAAAGACAGTTCAAACACTTAGAAATTTTTTTTTCAAAAATTCTTTTCCACCTGCCCCTCATCGGATGGCCTTCCGACTACACCTTCCGACGTATCAGAGGAGCTTCCCACTTAGTTCTCCGATGACCCGATGAGCTCGGCACTTAGAGAAATTTTTCAACAAAATTTTCTATCATAATTACTGATCTCTGCTGGGCAGAATGAAATCCTGCTTCTGTCACTACATCTTTGTGGCCCATTCAGGCCCATGTTGCAACATGAGCTCTGATACCAATCTGTAACGTCCTTGACCCTCCGACCGACGAAGAGGATGCTACTAACACCACGCAAACAGGCAAGAAGCCCCCATGAACATGAACAGGAATAAATGTTGATATTAAAACTTAACATAATGCATAAAAATATACAAGGATGCATAATCCATCATACAAGGATGCTTAGTTCCTCAACATTCAGCGGAAGAAAACATGTACAATTCAGCATTCAACATGTTCATCACAATTCCTGAAACAGTAGATATAATTGCAGAGATGAAAAAATCAGGAGTACTTATCTTTTAATGAAGAAATCGCCCCACAACCAGCTACATCGCTGCAACGTTCCACCCAACCATAGGCCAGTGTGCTCCTCAATCTCTCAGCAACACTACCACCCCTGAGCTGGGCATGATTCCTCAAGAAATAAGGGTCAATTGCAGGCTTACACATAGCCAAGGGACACAAATTAGCCAAACCCACACCATAGGGTTCACCAGGTTGTCAAGGAGCTAGGATAGGCTAAATTCCAAGCTGGTGGCCTCAACACCAGTCTTCTCATGCATACCCAGCCTCTAATCCCACTCACAACAGTCCGAAGACCAACCACTACCTACCACAGCAAAACAACCCATTCACAGCTCTGTGAAGAAGGCAAATACAACCGGGTAACAATCCCAAACAAAAGATGAACACGGCTCAAATCCACAAGACAACTCAGAGTTGTTCTTGGCCCTAGCGTGGCCAAAACAACTCAACAACAACCCAAAACCAGGGTACATCAACAGCCACAAACTCAAAATGAATGATGGCAACAATCCACAGTATCACAACAAAGGAGAAGCCAAACTCCCAGTGTGGACAGAGGAAAACACAAACGCAGACCACAGTAGACAGCATACAAGACCACAATCGACAAGGAGACATACACATACCACCGAAACCGATATGGAACACGCAGGCACACAGCCCCGAGGGTGAATGGCTCCTGCACCCAAAAATCCTAAGTGACAACCACGATTTCACCCACTCCCTGCGTGAGGAAAACCAACACAAAATTCCTGTGCGGGAGAAGGGGAGAGAGAAAAACTTTCAACCTGTGCGCAAGGGGAAAAACATAGTCCAAAAATGGAAGAAGGAAACACATGCACAGTCTGAAATGGAAGAAGGAAATCAGACTCTCCATAGCATCCAAAATCGTGGAAGAAAAACAACAGCAACCCAAATCATGGGTTAAACCAATAGCAAGCCAGAATTGTCACGGATGAAAACCACGGCCATTTCACATACACAGTAGAAATCGGGCCCTTGAGGCCGCTCTTCCTGCTCGTTGCATGCACAAAACCAAAGAAGAACCCCCGACTGGTGCATGCGGAAAAACATAACGTCTCTCTCTGCGTGAGGATCTGAATTCCCTAGACTACACTCGTGAAGGTGAAGACCAGGCGTGAGGGGAAACGATGGCTTCTGCTGCTGGGTATGTGTACCGTCAGAACTAACAGCATCCTGCCAAACTGACGCCCCCCATGCCCACATTTCCTTAAGTAGTAACTGCCCTCAACTAACTCAACAAAACATTAAAGAGGTTGGATGAGACAAGGGAAGATGGGCAAATCAAAGAAGGTGGTAACACATGGGTTTCCCCCCCCATAGACCAAGGTTTGACATCCCCCCCCTTCTCCTTTGGAATCATTCCCTTTTCATTTTTAACGTTGCACTACCGTAGCTGGTTGTGGGTTTATTTTAATTGATGTGTGTATTTACATGATTCCAAACTATAATGTGCTGAATAACATGATATACCATCGGCAACTACCCCCATTGCCAAAACATACACAACCAAATCGATGGTGGGGATTTTTCCTTTAGCTCCTCACCACGATTAATTACAATATATACATCATGCAAACGAGGTCAAAACCAGGGTGTTACAATCTTGGATGACCTCGTTATCTCAGTTGATTCATGGGAATATCCTACTGAATTCTTGGTTTTACAACCTAAGTCGCAGCTAGGAGGACACCCATTGATCTTGGGAAGGCCCTGGTTAGCTACAGCTGATGCTTGCATCAGCTGTCAATCTGGGTCTATGACCATATCAAATGGAACTGAGATAAAGAACCTCACTCTCTATCCTCTAGCTCGGCCGAGCCTAGAAGCTGAAACTTCGTTATGGATGGAGCTAGAGGAAGAAGAGGGCGTTCAGCCATTATTAATGATAAGGAAGGCCTTGAATTTTAAATATGAAACTAAATATGATTCCATTAATAATTTCATCAGTGAAACCACTTCTGCCAATAAGAAAATTTATTAGATCCTGAATGCTACTCTAGGTGAATAAGAACAAGAAAATATCACAAAGGAGACATTAGTCAATGATACTCACATAGTTCTAGTGTTGAAAAATTTGAAAAGTGTTCCTGTCGAGGTAGAGTCTGGAAAAACCCTGAATATCAATCCTAGTCTCGCTCCAGATGAAAAGAAACACCTAATCACTCTCTTAAAAAAACATAAGGGGGAATTTTCCTAGGAGTACACAGACATGAAGGGCATCCCTTCTAATCTGTGCACCCACCACATTTATATCAAAAGTGACTCCTGGCCTATGTGCCAGCCTCAATGAAGAATGAATCTTAATCTTAGGGACATAGTGAAGGAAGAAATTCAGAAACTCTTGGAAGAAGGATTTCTATATCCCATTTCAGACAGCGAGTGGGTGTCTCCACTCGTGATAGTACCCAAGAAGAATGGTAAATGGAGAGTCTGTGTGGACTATAGAGATCTGAACAAGGAAACATAGAAAGATCACTTTCCCCTATCTTTCATCGATCAATTATTTGACACCTTATTTGGGAAGAAGTTTTTCTCTTTCCTAGATGGGTTTAGCAGGTACAATCAAGGGCCAGATTGCTCCTGAAGACTAGGATAAAAATGCCTTCACCTGTCCCTAGGGAACTTTTGCATACATAGTAATTCCCTTTGGCTTATGCAATGCACCAGCCACATTTCAAAGAGCTGTGATTGGGATCTTTTCAGAATTGGTTAATGATAGTATGGAAATTTTCATGGATGATTTTACTCCTTATGGCAAATAATTTGAAGAAGCATTGAAAAATTTGGAAAAGGTTTTAACACGCTGCGAGCAGACCCAGCTATCTTTGAGCTTTGAAAAGTGCAATATGATGATGAGTGAAGGGGTAGTGTTGGGGAATTTTATCTCTGCTGATGGCATCCAGGTAGACCCCTCTAAAATCAAGGTAATAAAAAATATACCTACTCCTGGAACTCAGAAATAAGTGCGTAGTTTCTTAGGGCATGCTGGTTATTACAGAAGATTTATAGAAAATTTTTCCAAACTTGCCTCTCCTTTGTTTTCATTGTTAATGAAGGATGTACAATTTACTTGGAATGAGGCATGCCAAAAAGCATTTGTTAAACTTAAGGAGAAGTTGTCCACAACTCCCATCCTAAGGGGGCCCAATTGGGCCCTGCCCTTCCACATTTCTTCAGATGCCTCTGATACTACCATTGGAGCAGTTTTAGGACAACATGATGGTCAAGCACCTTATGCAATTTATTATATTAGCAAAAAGTTATCCCCTGATGAACTTAATTATACTGTTACCGAGAAGGATTTTTTAGCCATTGTTTACTCCATTAACAAATTCTGACATTATATCACTGGATATCCTACCTTTGTGCACACTAACCACTCAGCCATCAAGTATCTAATGAATAAACCTGTTACAAATGCTCGGGTAACGAGACAATAAACTTGCTTACCGCAGATTCTCCATTAGATTCCATGAATCTTCACTGCAGAATCTCAACAAACCTTAAATGGCTGTTATTATTACAGGAATTTGATATCACCATTATAGACAGACCTGGAAAAGAAAATATTGTCACTGATTTCTTATCTCGATTTACTAACAGTGATGATAATCTTACTGTTGAGGACTCTTTTCCAGATGAACACTTATTTGCAGTTTCAACTCATTCCCCTTGGTATGCAGATGTCTCTAACTACTTGGTTGCAGGGAAGCTTTCGACACATTTGTCAAAAAGAGAAAAGAGTAAAATCATTCAACAAAGTGCCAGGTATTGTTGGATAGATGATCATCTCTTCTACACAGGCCTTGATATTGAGATCAGAAGATGTGTAAGAGAAGATGAAATATTCCATATTCTGAAGGTCTGCCATGACGAGTCTTGTGGGGGACATTTCGCAGATAGGAGGACAGGACACAAAGTGCTGAGAATGGGCTACTATTGGCCGACACTTTTTAGGGATGAAAAAAAATATGTCCAGTCGTGTGACAGCTACTAGAGGATTGGCCAACCTAACATATTGGATCAAATGCCTCTTCAACCACAACTGGTGGTTGAACCTTTTGACAGATGGGCCTTATATTTTGTTGGCCCTATCAACCCTCATTCTAGGAAGAAAGCCTACATCTTGGTTTGTGCCGACTACATGATGAAATGGGTAGAAGTTGTGGCTTTGGTGAAAGCCAATGACCAGGCTGTGATCGATTTCTTGTATGGTGAGATCTTTACCCATTTCGGAGTACCCAAGGAAGTGGTTATAGATGGAGGACCTCAGTTTGTGTCGCATCAATTTGAATCTTTTCTATGGAAGTACCATATTCAGCACCGGATAGCCTCACCATACCATCCCTAGGCCAATGGCTAGGTGGAAAGCACTAACAAAGTTATTGAAGCCATCCTTACCAAAATAGTCAGGAGCCATCGTAGAGACTGGGCTGATAGACTTCCAGAAGAATTGTGGGAATATCGTACTACTTGGCACAATACTACAGGTTTCTCTCCTTATGAATTGGTGTATGGTAAAAGTGTTGTCTTCCCCATTAAATTTGAAATCAAGACTTTGAAGATAGCTACAGAGGTAAACTTAGATGTGACTGAAGCCTAGAAGAGAAGATTGAATCAATTGAATGAACTTGATGAGAAACGTTTAGCTGATGTGGATCAGACAGTATTAATCATCCAGCAATAGAGATCCAATTGGCATGACCGATTCATAAAAAATAAAGTCTTATGTGAAGGAGGTTGGGCATTATTCTACGATTCAAGATTCGAAAGGGACTTCAAGGGTAATTTACGCACAATATGGTTGGGCCCATACCTGGTAGATAGAGTATTTGATAATGGTACAGTCCGCCTGGTAACCATTGATGAGCACCATTATTTGCTAATGGTCACAGGATGCGACTGTACCATAAGCCCATTTCGAAGGACACATTCAATTTACATATTGCAGTTGATCCAGAATACCAGTTAGAACAAGGGCAGGAATCTTTCTCTACCCCTGTCAATCTTTAGATAATCACTGTAAATCTTACATAAAATTTTGTACATAAATAAATTGATATTTTTACTATTATTTTTATCTTTTTCCTTTGCACTTGATCCGTTTTTTTTTAAGAATATGTGCAGGGATGTGCCTGAGGAGCAATGGTCATGATCGGGCCTAACGACCAGGGTCTTCCTTTTGTAACTTCCTGCATCACAAGAAAACTCCTTGAACAGTTAGTTGCAGCTGCAACACCGTAAAACTTTGCCTATTTTTCTATTTTTTTGCAGCTACAACACCCTAAAATACCACCCTTTACCCCGTTCGTGCAACTGCAACACCATAAAAATTTGCCTATTTTTCTATTTTTCTGCAGCTGCATTACCATAAAATACCGCCCTTTACCCCATTCGTGCAGCTGCAACACCGTAAAACTTTTCCTATTTTCCCAATTTCTACAGCTGCAACACCGTAAAATACCTCCCTTTATCCCATTCCGCGCAGCTGCGACACCGTAACTTAATGCCATTTTCCATCCCACGCGGTTGCGACTCCGTTTAAATTCTACCCATTTTTTTTACCTTTTTTGGTAGCTATGACACCGTTTCACTCTTGTCCATTTTTACCTTTTTCGGTAGCTGCGACACCATTTCAATCTTTCCCATTTTCACCATTTTTACCTTTTTTGGTGGCTGCGACTCCGCCAAAACTAGCTGATTTTTCTATGATTCACGGCTGCGACTCTGCCAAACCGCTTGATTTCTCTATGGCACACGGTTGTGACTCCTCCAATATTGGTAGAATTCTTTGCAACCTTGGTTCATGACTCCTCCATGTCTGGCCCCAATTCCTGATGCCGACAATTACGATTTACTTCACAACATTCATTATGTTTTTGGCAAGATTAACAAGATGGTTTTGGTCCGCCAGGAGAAAAAGTCATTACTGCACGCCTGCAATAATGATCAAATTTAAATGGCTGCACTTCACATGCTTTACTATTCTCAAAGGTCACCGTTCATCGCATATTTCCAAAGGTATGGTTCTGATTATTTACTTGATTAAGCGTTAATTGGATTTGACATTAATCATACCTTCCTTTTTGTGCCCATTATTACACCCGTATATCGTTAACTATCCACTCGTATGACTTAATGGCCATTTAAGCTTATCTGATAACCACCACCTTTCCTAATTTGGGATAAATTTCCAAACATTTCCATGCTCTTAACTTTCCGAATTTACCCAACTCCACTCTTAGCTGTTCACTCATACTATGTGCTTTAACTTCCATTGTTGGGACCTGTAATCTGTCAGACTGATAAATAATTTTGAAGTCAAACAAACATGGGTATCCCATCTCGGCATGAACCTCCAAATATGCGAGAACTGAGAAGAAATGCTGAATTTTTCACTATTTTTGAAGCTACAGGCTAGATTGAATTCTTCCAACGCCTGAATGGGTAGTTCAAGGTCCATAATGTAGCATAAGATAGGTCCCAAGGCATAACTCACCCAAAAAATATCTACACACAGTCAATTCATGGGATGAGAGGAGGCATGGACATTACAAGTAAGGATCATAAATTATACCCATTCACACTCTGACTCATTGCAACAAAACCAAACTAATTTATGGAAGTTGTAGGTATTGTAAAGAAGAGAAAGTTCACTATCTGTAGGTTGTTATTAGCTACAATCATTTCTATCTCACAAAGTATAGAAAAAGGGAAGACAAACATTGCAATTTGGACACAGCAACCTCCCTTTTACTTTTAGAATTAAAATATTTTGTAAGTTTGATTTATTTGATCCTATTTTACATACTTTCATATCTGACTTCGTGATCCTAAACTTGCTCTCACTTTAATGGATTCTTGGCTTCTTCCAAGATGAAGTAAAAGAGGAAAAAAAGGTGAATATAACAACTGTCCAAGGAAGAAAATTACTTTTTTTGAAAAAGACAGTGACTATACACATATACAAAACCAAATTTCCTTAAGTAATTAGATATTTGGAGTAGGTTAAGTCCATTATGAGGAATACATTAGCAAGTCTAGGCATAGTTTGGGAACATCTGGGCATACCTAAACCTTCAAATAACCCTAAGAAGTGATTATGGGTAGTGAAGAAGCATGCACAATAGAAAAAGACATATCTCGGTATATTCATAATTAGACGAAGTCTAATGGGTATATTGTAAGCTCCAAGCATGGAATTTATGAGGCAAATATTTTTTTTCTTAATTGTTGAAACATTATGATTAATTTTGGAATCTTTGCCACAACCCTAAAAGAAACAATTCCTAGGTGCTATCCTAATATATGAAACACTAGACACAAAACTCATTTTATCCATTATTTTGTATCCATGTATTTTATCAACCCCATCAGTACCCTTTTCCAACTAGCATAGGCATGCAAATAATAACATCCCTATGGGTTGGTGTTTCCTCCATACCTTATTGAGATCAAGGATTTCATCAAAGTAGAATGCATGGTATTTGTTGGGCACCCTATATGCAAGTTAATTAAAGATAACATATAGAGTGTTCAATAGAAATTGTCAACCCAGGGAAGTCTTTTATTTCAAGGATAATTCGCACTATATATGCTTTAAACACTAAGTAGCTGATGCTGTAAATGAATTACCCTACTTTCTTGTCCAGCCCAACTCATCCCATAATCTACTTAATCTGGCTTACCTTTTTAAGAATGCAATCACAAATACCTTCTTACAATCCTTAATATAGAATTAAAAGATTAAGGAAATAGACATCTAGATTACTTTTGCAGAAAGTTAAATCCTCAATTACCAAGCCATCTGAAGATTCATCTCAACTATCTTAATTCAACTTAATCTAGGAATTCAAAGTGCAAGAATTAAGTTCTACAATTATAAATGTAAAGGGATGAACTGCAAAGATCTAAAGAAAACAACAATTGAAAGAAATAGGGATGAAGAAGGATGTCACAACTATCACACAGTTGCATAAGAGAAAGTTAACCTACATAGTTGACTCTCACACAACACCACTGCAGTTTACAGGGGATGCAATTACTGATCATTCAAAGGAACACATGACAAATCAATGGCTGTTGCATCTTACTATAAATAAATGAATTTATCATAAAATTCAAACCACACAACAGAATAAATAAAATACCTAATTAACTCAGCAATCCCCGTGGGAAGGCGGGCCCATCCTTTGCACAGAGATGCTGGAAGTAGCACACGTTACAATGATGAGATATGAAGAATCAAGCTCTTTGTATTAAAATGGAAAGATGAACACACAACCCTTGTCACATCTTATACAATATATTCGATTAATTTCCAACCCCTGGCTTGAAATAGTTCCTAGTATTTATACAATTACAATCATAACTTCTTCCCACTAATATCGGGCAGGCATGAAGATCTCTGATCTTTAGGCTGCCCCAATTACGATAAGCTGTTACAGCCGTGGCAAGATGGAAGCAGAAAATATAGGAAGGTTGTTACTCGAGCCATAAATGACAATCATGATCAATCGAGAAGATACTCCATGGATTGCAGCTATTCTTAAGCAGCGACGCACTGTTGCATCCAAATCTGTTGCAGCCTATTGTAGCTACCTTTGTACATCTTGTGTGGAATAGTATCCTTTGACTGCGTTCTTTGGGAAATAATGGAATGGATGGTGATTATCTCAACAATGAATGTTCATCCCTCTCTTGGCATGTTCAGCCTGCTACACCTATATCCTTTACATCTTGAATTATCTTTATAAAACCACCATATGTTAGCATAATTCAAGATATAGAGCCCTGATTACAACAATCCTAAGCATTAATAAAAAAAGACAATGATTAACCATACCTGTATGAATTGAGGGACCAAGTGAGGAAAAACATCTGTTTAGTGTACATAATGGAGTAGGATGAGGCAAAAAGAGGTAGGTAAGGGTGGTAAAAAAGGGGTCATTTTTGGGCCCAACATATCCCCCCAACTGTCTTGTTGCATGTCCCCATGCAACAATCTCCATTAGTCTGAATTTGAATCTGGCATTGTACTTCGTTCATGGAGAGAAGAAAAGTTATATGGGAATTCAGGAATTCCCTGTTTTTCCAAGAATCCCTTATGGACAACCCAATATCTCCAACACATCTTATCTTCTACCTTTGTTAATGAGAAGTATTCCCTGTATTGTTTTTCTAGACACCAGATGAGAGGGAATTTGAATTTGAGTCCCAGCCATTTAACTCCACATTCCTTCATGCATCCAACATATCCCTCAACCCTGGAAAGTGCATGTTTAAAATTCCTGTAACAGTAGGGATCTTTATTTCTCAAGTTTGAAGAGGCAGCCTTCCATCTGTGCTGGCTACCTTCCAAAGCCAATTGTTGATTCTTGGAAATCTGGCTGACACAAGTAGAGATAACCTTTTCTTGAAGTTTCATCATCTGCTGAGTTTGGATGGGACATGCGAGTACATTCTGCTGACGAGCAAGGAGAAGACGAGGGTTTTGAGGTTCGCTTTGAATCCAAAGGTTAGAGTGGGACTCATTATGAGAGAAAGTTTGGAAGGATCTTTCCCACTGAACATGATTGCTAACAAAGAAGGAAAAATCCCTCATCTGAACATCACCTAAGAAAGGGGTAGGATTCGAATGGCGATCCAAGGGACAAGTGAACTCATGCAAATAAAGCTCACAAAGCAAGTTCTGCTCCTCAAAGTCACTTTCCAGAAATGTTCCCAGGAATTTAGTTGAGGTTTCTATTTCATATGGTCTCCCTTCTTTTACAGCCCTCAGTTTAAACCGAATGAACTGCTCAAATAAAAACACAGGGTAAGAGGAGGATGGTACTCTGGCACCCAACAATTCCTGAGAAATAGTATACAACTGATATTTTTCAACCTACATGGATTTGAACTTTTTCAGCTCCTTTAGCTCCTTCTGTATCTCTTCCCAACAGAGTTTTTGGAACATGAGTTCTTCTGCCCATCTTTCCTTCAATTCCTTGATGGTCTTCCTATGTTCAGCAAGGGAACCATCCCTTCTTGACACCTCTCCACCTGACTCCTCCACTTCCTCACTTCTATTCTTAGGATTGAGAGTTCTTTTGTCAGCCTCTGGATTTCTTCATCTTCAGCATGTTCTTCATTATCAGAATCCAAATTGACAAAATTTTGAGGAAGTTGAGTCCATACCTTATCATATGATGTTCCAATTTGAACATCCTGTACTGCCTGCATGGATACTTCTAAAATCACTTCTAGGGGTGCTGGTTCTTGTGTAACATCATCCCTTTCTTGAATTTCTCCTACAACAAATTCAACCATAGGTGCCTATGAAACAACTTTTGGGGATCCTGGTTCTTGTGTAACAACATCCTCTCCTTAGATTTATCTTAGAGCAACCTCAACAGCTTGTGAAGGTGTTGGTTCTTGTGTGGAAACCTCTTCCTAAATTTTGATCTCCCCATCTGCTTGATTGTTAGCTGCAGCTTTGACAGGGGGATGCAAGGCCACTGGTTCTTGTGTAACAGATCCCTGCCCTTCTATTTCTTCATGATGTTGGGGTTGTAGAGTTACTTCCATGTCTTCTGAACTATGGAGTTGTTCTTCGAGGATTTCAGTGTTCCTCGAGGATTGTGATTGCATTTGTTCATCCTCTCCTAAATCCAAATCAGGAATTATATCCATTTCGGGATTGATTTCTTCTTGCTGCCTGAGAATATCCATATAAATTTCTAGGGATGTTGGTTCTTGTGTGAAAAAATCTTGGTTAACTTCCTCATTTCCCTGCTATTGGGGTTCCATTTCTATTAATTCTGTGTCCTGAGACAGTTAAGGAGTCACAGTGCAGACTTCTTCGTTAAAATCAGGAATATTTTCATCCTCTGGTTCATCTACCCCAATTTGGGTGGTAACTTCAACAAGAATATTTAGGGATGCTGGTTCTTGTGTATCGGCACCCTGTTCGACTTCATCATCATCCTATTGTTGAGGTTCCAATTCTATTATTTTTGTTCCCTGAGATGGTTCAGGAGTCACAGCACATACTTCTTCACTAAAATCAGGAATAATTTCAGCCTTTGGTTCAACTCCCCAATTTGGGTGGCAACTTCAACAAGAATATTCAGCAATGTTGGTTCTTGTGTATCAACACCCTGTTTATCTACTACTTCCCTTTGCTGAAGTTGCTCTTGGGGAGATTCACCATCCTTCCAATCAGATTGTCCTTCTTCTGTTGGTTGTGACTGTAATTGTTCATTTTCCCCCTTTTCTCTACCAGCGATCATTTCTACATCCCTCACTTCTATATTAGGTGCTTCTTGTCCTTGTTCTTCCACAACTACTGGTACGGGTTGTTGTGTCACAAAGGCATGAACATAGAATTTGTATCCTGACTGGTTAAATATTTCACCACACACAGGGCAGACCACTCTTTCTTTCTCCTCACAATCCTCGGCAGGAGGTGATCCTTCTAATCGGTCTGCAGCTTCAACCAGTGTGTGTAGCTTCCTTTCTACCTGCTTCCTGCATGCTTCCTTCCAATTTTATAGTTCTTTTCAAAGTGATTGTACTTCTTCTTTTAATAGACCATTTTCATACAAAAGTCCCTCAATTTGAGGTTCTTCTGTAGCCGATTCCTGTGGGGCATCATTTTCTTTGGGTCTCAGAATGGGGAATTCGAACTGTGCTTCTAGGGTTGCCCATGTTGCCCATGCTGTTTCAGCTGCTGTAACCAACCTGCTTATTTTTCTTCTTATTGGTGGTGATGCCTATATCTCTTCTTTTGATCTCCTTCTTTTCTTTCGTGGTGCAGGAATATCCAGATTTGTAGTTGATGTGGAAGGGATATCTTCTATCTTAGCGTTTTCTTGTTCTTCTTCAATCAAAGTCCCCCCCCCATTCAGGGGAAGATTCAATGGTCAATACCTCTATGTTTCCTTCTGTTATCATGGCTCTAACATCCTCGGATTCAGCTATCACAACATCCAATGCTGCTCCAGCTTCAGCCTCTACTGTTAGAGCTTCCATATTATTTAATCTTTCCACAAGGTTTTCTCTTGCATTTTCCTCCAATTCTTCTACTTGGTCATCTGACTGATCATCCGATCTAGTCTCATATCCCCCTTCCCCAACTAAATTGGAGGGACTCTGATCCTCCGGTTGCTCCTCATCTCCCCCCAACTATACATTTGCATGCTCCTCTTGGTTTTGAACAACCCCCAAGAGTACAGGTACTTCTACTTCTGCCTTTATTGGAGTGCTAGGCAAAAGGGCAGGTTCCTGGTTTATCTGGATTTGACCTGTGAATTGCTCCCAAGTTTGGTTCCTTTGAGCTAAGGCCCTTAAGATTATTAATTTTAGTAGGACGTGGTGGGTAAGGGAGGATTTTGGATGCTTGGCTATTCTAACAAACCCCGCCATATGGTGTAGGTCATTAAATAGATAAAATAGAATGTTCAGTAAGGCCCTATGACGAAGATGAGATAATAGAGGAAGTTCAGAATAATAAACATTTTGATACCTACCAACGGTTAGGAGCACGTGATATACTATGCTAGTAAGAATCTCATGGATTTTAAAACTCGATACTCACGCGTGGAGAAATTAGCATTGGCCACGGTCATTGTTGTTCAGAAATTTCGTCACTACATTTTTCTCCGCACAACCACCGTATTGGAAAACCAAAACCCTATGTTTTACATCTTGACTCGTCAGGTGCTCAGGGGCAAGTATTCTCGATGGATAGTCATCCTACAAGAGTTTGATCTAGAATTTGCCAAAGCTACGTCAAAGAAATCCTTGGCCTTTCCTAAGCTAATGTGTGATCTTTCATGTGCTTCGATGGAATATGAGCCCAGTGATTCACTTTCGGATGAATTCCTGTTCCTGATAAGCATTACTGACCCATGGGATGGAGATTTGCTCATTTATCTCCAGACACAAATATTTCAGCCCACTATATCCCATGATGATCGTCGTTGTATCCTTCACCACACAAAATAATACCTCATCTTGAATGACACTTTGTATAGACGTGGTATTGATTCCATTCTCCGGCGATGCCTTACCCATAAGGAAGCTGTAATGTCCCGGTTTTGACCCCATCACATTAAATGTATATGATGTATATATTGTAAATGATCATGGTGTGGAGCTAAAGGCCAAGGCCCCGCCATTGATCGGTAATGCTATGTTTTGGATTTAAATTTGTCACCGATGGTATATCGGGGCATGCGGCATATATTATGTTGGCCATCATGTAAATATGCATCATAATTAATTAATGGACACAACCAGCTACAGTCGCGGCAACTAAATCGAATGGGGCATGATTTTCTAAGGATAAGGGGGGTGAAATATTTAACCTATGGGCCAAGGGGGAAAAGCCAAATGTCTATGAGAAAACCCATCAAGATGTCAACTACCTTTCTTGTCTTTTTCCCCAATCATTTATTTCTGCCAGAATGTGGTTGAGTTAGTTATTGCATGGAATGGGAAGAGTATGGGCAAAAGAAATTCGAATTGGGCAGAGACCCATTTTTTTGGAAAAACGTGTTTTGACTTCCTTGGCAAGGAAAATGCCCAAAAAACGTATGCCATTCTACTATGCATCCACGTTTTCCATTTTCCTCACCATTCTCCTTCACGTTGGGGCTTTTGGGAGCAGCTGGAATTTTTCCTGTGTCTTTCATTCATGTTTTTTTTTGGTTGCTGGCTTCATTTTTCCCATGGATGGGAGGTCGTTTTTGTAGTGCCAGGGATTGGGTTGTCTTCCTTACGTTTTTGGAGCTGCTGGTGCATTTTCCATTCACGTTTTTGGAAGTTTCATGTGTTTTTACCATGGCTGTGAAGAGCCATTCACGTTTTTGGCTGTCTCACTGACTGTTGGTCTCACGCACAGACTATTCAGGGCGTTTTCCCCTGCTGTGAGTTGTGCTCACTGATAAGCTTCAGGACTATTTGTTTTCTCCCACGTTGTGAGCCGTTTTTTGCTGTTACATTTGGGGCTGTGTAATTATTTTCTCATGTTTAAGCTGTGATAGCTAAATTGGTTTCCTGAGTGCAAAGGTTGGTCTTTGGACTGTGTGAGTAGTGAGGATTCTGGCTTGGTTGCTTGATAAACCTGGTGTTAGAAACCACACAGACAGAGCTAGAGGGCTGGCCTTCTTCTCCATCACCCCTGAATAGCACTGGAAGGGAATGCAGGGCCTGAGGGACTGTGTAGCAGAGAAGGGACTGATTCCTTGTGTTGGGTGTGTTTGGGTGTTTTAGAGGTCAGGCTAGTTCTGGTGTAGGTGTTCCTAGCTCTATAATGAGCTCACCAGCTTAGCAATTTGCCTTCTCCAACTCCTGGATGGCCTGAAAAACCCAACTTAGTTGGCTTGGCTGTGTTTTGGCTACCTTTGGCTATGTGTCAGCCTGCTAGTTCCCTTATTCCTTGGAGAATCATGCCCAGCTCGGGGGTGGCAGCGTTGCTGAGATATTGATGAGCACGCTGGCCTATGTTTGGGTGGAACGTTGCAGTGACGTAGCTGGTTGCAGATCGAGTTCATCATAAGATAAATAATCTTGTGTATTTTACCTCTGCAATTCTATATTTACTGTTAATGAAAATGAAATGAACATGTTGAAGTAATGATTGTGTGAATGCATGTTGTTTCCGCTGTGCAAGATGAATTAATTAAGTTGTGTATGATGATTAAAATGCATCTGTGTATGATAAACATCCCTGTGTGCACATTTTAGTTTAAATTCTCTTTCAGCATTCTGTTTTAGGCAATTTTAAGCCTGTACATGTTCATGGGCAGTTAGCCCGGTCTGTTATAGCCAGTTAGCCCGGTCTGATAAAGCTAGTGGAGTCGCATCCTCTTTGCCGGTCGGAGGCTTGGGGACGTGACAGTTAATGGTATCAGAGCTCTGAGTTGCAGCATGGGCCTGCATGAGCCACCAAGATGCAACTGACAGAGGTTGCATTTCATTTTGCTCAGCCGAACCAGTGGAAGACTGTGAAAATGAAAATTTTTGTTGAAATGTTGAACAGTCGGAAGGTTTCATGAAGTTCTTGTCCACTGTTGCGGAAGGTTTCGTGAAGTCCCTGTCCGCCGTTGCGGAAGGTTTCATGATATTTCCATCCGCAGTTGTGGACGAATTGGTGAAGTCCCTGTCCGCCGTTGCAGACGGCGAAGCAATCATGCTTTCGACCCAAAAGTCACCCGACCGCCGACGCCACAGAAAATTTGAAAATTCGGCTAAGTATGGAACAGTCGGGCCATTGGAGGAAGTGAAATTCCGCCATTGCGGAAGGTTTCACAATCTTCCCATCCGCCGTTGCGGACGGATTGGTAAAGTCTCCCGCCCATCGTTGCGGATGGCGAATCGATTTGGCTTCCGATTGGAAAGGCCGCCGACAGCTGACACAGTAAAAGAAAGATTGAAAATTTTTCTAAGTGTTTTAGCATTCGTCGGAAGGGAGAGTGGTCCGACGTCCGATGTTCCGAGAGTCTGCCGACGTCCGATGTGATTCAAAGTGCCAAATCGGAAGAGATGGTGAAGTGGGCGTTCGCTGTTGCGGATGAATTGGAGAAGTTTTCTGTCCGAAGTTGCGGAAGGAAGAATGGTCTAGGAGCCGATTCAGAGGAAGACAAATTCATCCCACTTCCGATCCAAAATTCATCCGACGTCCGACATAAGTGCCAAGTCGGAAGGTTTGGAGGTTTTTAAGAGCCGTCGTTGCGGAAGGTTCGGAGCTTTCGAGCGTCTGCCGTTGCGGAAGCTAGAGGCATTTGCCGGCCGATTAAGAAGACTGCCGACGCCACAAGAGAAAGTGCGCCGATCGGAAGAGGAAAGGGAGGGAGCGTCCGACGTTGCGAAAGGTTGGAACTTCCGGAGGAGCCGCCATTGCGGATGCCTAGATGAATAAACCACCTGATTTGCACAGGGGAAATTTTGAGTTTCCGTGAGATTTTCCCAGCAAATTTTAACCGTTTTCCAGTGGGATTTTTGACTGTTTTTCAGGGGAGTTTCAGGGTTGAAAATAAGAGAAATTGGCAGTCCCCCTCAGACAGTCACTCCTTGAGGAAGAAAATTCTATGTTGGGCAAAATATTATTTTATGATTATTCCAAGAGAAGGTAAGTAATGTTGATTTGTATCAATGTATGCATCTAACATTTGTGTTATTAACACGTTTGCAGAAACATAGTCACCTTCCAGGGAAGTATTCCAGGTAGTGCAGTTTGACAAGTAAGTGGTGGTTCAGTATGAGAACCCATGACGGGTATGATGCTCGGGATTCTGATGGGCATGCCCGAGATGCCATGGGAGAAAATGTCCGTAATAGGAATGATGACATTGAGTCTAATGGAAGAAGATTCCAAGAGACCCCGTCAGATGTTGCAGCTACCATGAGAAGCTTGATTAAAGCCCAAGAAGAGCAGCATCAATTGAATGCTGCAATGTTGCAGAGTTTGACAGACTTGCATAAGAAGATAGACTCTGGACAAGGTACAGCAAGACTAGAAGGCAGTAAGAGCAGTACTAGGAGAAGAAGAAGGACTCCTAGTGGATCATCCGACTCCGAAGAATCCAGTGGGGATTCAAGCTTTTCTTCTCATAAAAGAAAAAGAAAGAGACACCATAGGGATCGCTCTCGTGATGAGTTTAAAAAGGAAAAACCTCCTACATTTGATGGTGAGGTAAAGACTGGACAAGAGGCTGAAGCTTGGCTTCTTGGTATTAAAAAGTACTTTCAAGTGCATGATTATTCGGGAAACATGAAGGAAAGAGTTGCCATATTCAATATGAACGGAAGGGCATCCATTTGGTGGGAACACTTCAAGCAAGTGAAGATGATCAGTGAAAGGAGACTTAAGTGGAAGCAGTTCAAGAAGTATTTCAAGTAGAAATACCTATCTGACAGGTATTATGATGACAAGATTAAGGAGTTCCATGAGCTGAGATTGGGACAGCAGACCATGGAAGAGTATGCAAATAAGTTTTTGGAGCTATTGAGGTATGTCCGATACATTAGAGATGAAAAAGTAAAGGTCCAGCATTTTCTGAGCGGATTACCTTA
Source organism: Pseudotsuga menziesii (assembly GCA_001517045.1). Lineage (NCBI taxonomy): Eukaryota > Viridiplantae > Streptophyta > Pinopsida > Pinales > Pinaceae > Pseudotsuga > Pseudotsuga menziesii. The sequence continues at coordinate 1,282,250 of LPNX010307481.1, read as the reverse complement.
GTCTTACAAAGATCGAATTGAGTTTTATGAACCTAGAACTCTGGAAGAAGCAATAAGGAAAGCTAAGTATTGCTATGAGCAAAGCAAAGGTAAGCCAAATTACCATAAGGCATGGAAGGAAAAGAAGAACGAGAAGTTTGACCAGAGAAAGAAAGGTTTCAAACCTTCTAGCTTTAGGAATCAGCAGAAGCAGTCATCTCAAGCTGCGAGTAAGCCAGTTGGAGTGACCGGAGAAAAGCCTAAAGATCCACAACAGAATAGAGGGCCACTTCAATGTTGGAAATGTGGAGGACCCCACATGCGCAGGAATTGTCCACTCGAGAATGAGAGTGCCAGGCCAGCTTATAACGTGCAAGAAGCAGAAACAGTGGGTCAAGTAGCAAGGGCAGTTCCTAGGATTTATGCAGCACTGGAGGACCGCCAGGCAGATCACCAGTCAGCTGTAGTTGAAGTAGCAGGTAAGATTGCTGAGCAATCTGTTTCTATTTTGATTGACCCGGGTTCTACTCACAGTTACATTACTCCTAGAGTAGTGGAAATTTGTGCTTTTAAGAAAGTAAAGCATAGGAAGTCTTGGTTAGTTCATCTAGCCACTGGAACTAAGAGAAAGGTCAGTGAAGTGGTAGAGAAATGTCCATTGGTCATGCATGGATTGGTCACGTGTGTAGATCTAAATATTCTACCGCTTGGTTCCTATGATGTTCTCATTGGAATGGATTGGTTAGAAGCTCACAGGGTGAAGCTTGATTGCTACAATAAGACTTTTGAATGCATGAATGAGGAAGGGAACCCAGTAGTTGTGAAAGGCATTCCAAAAGTGATTTCAGTATGGCAGGTTTCAGCAATGCAGTTGAAGAATTTCTGTAGGAAGGGTTGCTAGTTGTATGCAACTCAGATTTTGGAGGAAACGAGAGATGAAACTCCTAGGTTGGAGGACTATCAGGTGTTACAGGAATTCAGGGATGTGTTTCCTGATGAGATTCCAGGGATTCCCCCAAAGAGGGACATTGATTTCACAATTGAACTTGTGCCAGGAGCAGCACCAGTGTCCAAGGCACCCTACAGGATGAGTACACTGGAGATGCTAGAATTGAAGATGCAACTGCAAGAGTTGTTGGACAAGAAGTATATTCGGCCGAGCGTGTCTCCTTGGGGAGCACCAGTTCTATTTGTAAAGAAGAAAGATGGTACACTCAGGTTATGTATTGATTACAGACAGCTGAACAAGGTTACGGTGAAGAATAAATATCCTTTGCCTAGGATTGATGACCTCTTTGATCAAATGAGAGGAGCAAAGGTATTTTCCAAGATTGACTTGAGGTCTGGTTACCATTAGGTGAGAATCAAGGATGAAGACATTCATAAGACAGCCTTTAGGACAAGGTATGGGCATTATGAGTTTGTAGTGGTACCATTTGGCCTCAAAAATGCACCAGCTACATTTATGTGCCTTATGAATAGTGTCTTCAGCAGGTATTTGGACAAGTTTGTTCTTGTCTTCCTTGATGACATTCTTGTTTATTCTAAGAATGAGAAAGAT